>JANJXV010000038.1:8380000-8382500 GCA_024803745.1 Megascapheus bottae
ACCCTAAACCTAACCCTAACCCTAACCCTAACCTTACCCTAACCCTAACCCTAAACCTAACCCTAATCCTACCCCTAACACTAACACCCATACCCTAACCCGAACACTAACCCTAACCCTAACCCTAACCCTTATCCTAACCCTAACCCCAACCCTAACCCTAACTCTAACACTTAACCTAACCCTAACACTAACACTACCCCCTAACCCTAATCCTTACCAAAACCCTAACCCTAACCCGAACACTAACCCTAACCCCTAACCCTAACCTTAACCCTAACCCCTAACCCTAACACTAACCCTTAACCTTATCCTAACCGTAACTCTAACCCTAACACTTTCCCTTACCCTAACCCCTACTCTAACCCTAACCCTAACCCTAACCCTTACCCTAACCATAACCCTTACCCATACCCTAACCCTAACCCTAAACCTAACCGTAACCCTAACCCTTACCCTAACTCTAACCCTAACCCTAACCCTAAATCTTACCCTTACACTAACACTAACCCTAACCCTAAACCTAATCTTAAACCTAACCCTTAACCTTACCCTAACCCTAACCGTAACCCTAACCGTAAACCTAACCCTAACCCTACACCTAAACCTTACCATTACCCTAACACTACTCCTAACCCTAACCCTTACCCTAACCCTAACCCTAACCCTAACACTTACCCTAACCCTAACCCTTACCCTAACCCTTACCCTAACCCTAACACTAAACCTTATCTTAACCCTAACCCTAAACCTAACCCCAACCCTAACCCTAACCCTTACCCTTACCATAACCCTAAAATAACCCCTAACCCTAACCTTTACCCTAACCCTTAACCCTAACACTAACCCTTACCCTTATCCTAACCCTAACTCTAACCCTAACACTTTCCCTTACCCTAACCCCTACCCTAACCCTAACCCTAACCCAACCCTTACCCTAACCGTAACCCTTACCCATACCCTAACCTAAACCTAAACCTAACCGTAACCCTAACCCTTACCCTAACTCTAACCCTAACCCTACCCCTAAATCTTACCCTTACACTAACACTAACCCTAAACCTAAACCTAACCCTAACCCTAAACCTAATCTTGAACCTAACCCTTACCCTTACCCTAACCCTAACCCTAACCGTAAACCTAACCCTAACCCTAAACCTAACCCTTACCCTTACCCTAACACTAATCCTAACACTAACCCTTACCCTAACCCTAACCCTAACCCTAACACTTACCCTAACCCTAACCCTAAACCTTACCCTAACCCTAAACCTAAACCTTATCCTAACCCTAACCCTAAAACTAACCCTAACCCTAACCCTAACCCTTACCCTTACCCTAACCATAACCCTAACCCTAACCCTAAACCTAATCTTAAACCTAACCCTTACCCTTACCCTTACCCTAACCCTAACCCTAACCCTAAACCTAACCCTTACCCTTACCCTAACACTAATCCTAACCCTAACCCTTACCCTAACCCTAACCCTAACCCTAACTCTAACACTTACCCTAACCATACCCCTAACCCTAACCCTTACCCTAACCCTAACCCTAATCCTAAAATTATCCTAACCCTAACCCTAAAGATAACCATAACCCTAACCCTTAACCTATCCCTAACACTAACCCTAACCCCTAACCCTAACCCTAAACCTAACCCTAACCCTAACCCCTAACCCTAACCCTAACCCTAACCCGTACATTGACCCTAACCCTAACCATTGCCCTTAGTCTAACCGTAAACCTAACCCTAACACTTACCCTTACCGTAACCCCTACCTAACCCTAACCCTACCCCTTACCCTTACCCTAACCCTAATCCTAACCCAAACCGTAACACTTACACTTACTCTAACGCTAAACCTAACCCTAAACTTTAGACTTACCCTAACCCTAACCCTAACCCTAAAACTTACCCTTACCCTAAACCTAACCCTAACCCTAACCCTAACCCTAAACCTAACCCTTACCCTTTCCCTTATTTTAACCCTAACCCTAACCCTATCCGCTACCCTTACCGTAACGCTAACCCTAACACATACCCTTACACTAACCCTATGCCTAACCCTAACCGTAACCCTAAACCTAACCCTAAACCTAAACGTAAACCTAACCTTAACCCTAACCCTTACCCTAAGCCTAAGCTTAACCCAACACTAAATCTAACCCTAACCCTATCCCTAACCCCTACCCTTACCCTAACCCTAACCTAAACTTAACCCTAACACTAACCCTAACCCTTACCCTAACCCTAACCCTAACACAAACCCTAAAACTTACACTTACTCTAACTCTAACACTAACCCTAAAACTAACCCTTAACCTAACCCTAACCCTAAACCTAACCCTTGCCCTTACCCAAACCCTAACCCTAAACCTAACACTAAACCTAACCCTAACCCTAACCCTAACCCTTACCCTTACCCTACCCTAACCCTAAACCTAACCCTAAAACTAACCCTAAACCTAACCGCTAACCCTAACCCTAACCCTAACC
>JANJXV010000038.1:8387500-8427500 GCA_024803745.1 Megascapheus bottae
AACACTTACCCGTACACTAACATTAAACCTAACCGTAACTCCAAACCTAAACCTAACCCTAACTTTAACCCTAACCCTAACCTTTAACCTAATCCTAACCCTAACCCTAACCCTTATCCGTACACTAACATTAAACCTAACCTTAAACCCAAACCTAAACCTAACCCTAACCCTAACCCTTACCCTAACCCTAACCCTAACCCTAACCTCAACCTTAACCCTAAGCCTAACCCTAACACTAACCCTTACCCTTACCCTTACCATAACCCTTACCCTTACACTAACCCTAACCCGAACCCTTACCCTAACCCGAACCCTAAACTTAACCCCAACCCTATACCTGACCATAATCCTAACCCTATACCTTACCCTAACCCTAACCCTAACCCTTACCCTAACCCTAACCCTAATCCTAACCCTCACCTTAACCTTAACCCTAACCCTAACCCAAACCCTAAACCTAACCTTAACTCTAACCCTTATCCTTACCCTAACCCTACACCTATACCTAAACCTAACCCTTACCCTAAACCTAACCTTAAACCTAACCCTAACCCTTACCCTAACCCTAACCGTAACCCTAACACTTACCCTAACCCTAACCCTAATCCTAACTCATACCCTTACCCTAACCCTAAACCTAAACCTAACACTAACCCTAACCCTAACCCTTACCCTTACCCTAACCCTAAACCTAAACCTAAATCTAACCCTAACCCTAACCCTTACAATAACCCTAACCCTTAGCCTAACCCTAAACCTAAACTCAACCTTAACCCTAACCTTATCCCTAACCCTAACCCTAAACCTTACACATAACCTAACACTAAGCCTAACCCAAACCCTAACACTAACCCTTATCCTAACCCTAACCCAAAGCCTAACCTCAACCTTAACCCTAAGCCTAACCTAACACTAACCCTTACCCTTACCCTTACCATAACCCTTACCCTAACCCTAACCCTAACCCTCACCCTAACACTAACCCTAAACTTAACGCCAACCCTAAACCTAACCATAATCCTAACACTAAACCTTACCCTAACCCTAACCCTTACCCTAACACTAACCCTAATCCTAACCCTCACCTTAAACTTAACCCTAAACCTAACCCTAACCCTAAACCTAACCTTAACCTTAACCCTAACCCTAACCCTAACCTTAACTGTAACCCTTATCCTTACCCTAACCCTAACCCTCAACCTAACCCTAACACTAAACCTAACGCTTACTCTTACCCTAATCCTAATCCTAACCCTAACCCTAACCCTAACCCTAACCTTAACCAAAACCATAACCCTAACCCTAACCCTACCCCTATCCCTACACCCAACTCTTATCCTTACCCTAACCCTAACCCTAAACCTAACACTAACCCTAACCCCTAACCCTAACCGTAATACTAACCCTAAACCTAACCCTTACCCTTACCCTAACCCTAAACCTAACCCTAATCCTTACCATTTCCCTAACCCTAACCCTTACTCTAACCCTAATCCTAACCTCAATCTTAACCCGAACCCTAACCCTAACACTTACCCTTACCCTAACCCTAACCCTAACCCTAACACGTAACCCTAACCCTTACCCTAACCCTTACCAAAACCCTAACCCTAACACTACCCCTAAACCCTAACCCTAACCCTACCCCTAACCCTTTCCCTTATCCTAACCCTAACCCTAACCCTAACACTTACCCTTACCCTAACCCCTACCCTAACCCTAACCCTAACCCTAACCCTACACCTAACCCTAACCCTAATCCTAACCCTAACCCTAACTGTAAACCTTAACCTAAGCCTAACCCTAACCCTAACCTTACCCTTATCCTATACCTAACCCTAACCCAAACCCTAACCCTAATCCTTACCCTAACCCTAAGCCTAACCCTAACCCTTAAGCTTATCCTCTCATTAACCCTAACCGTAACACTTACCCTTACCCTAACCCCTACCCTAACCCTAACCCTAACCCTAACACTTACCCTAACCCAAACCCTAACCCTTACCCTAACCCTAACCCTGACCCTAAACTTACCCCTAACCCTAACCCTAACCCTTAACCCTACCCCTACCCTAACCCTAAACCTAAACCTAACCCTAACCCTAACCCTAACCCTAACCTTAACCCTAACCCTAACCCTAAACCTTGCCCTTACCCTAACCCTACCACTAAACCTAACACTAACCCTAACCCTAACCCTAACCTTAACGCTTACCCTTACCCTAAACCTAACCCTAAACTTAACCCTAACCCTAACCATAAACCTAACCCCTAACCCTAACCCTAACCCTAACTCTTACCCTTATCCTATCCCTAAACCTAACCCTAACCCTAACCGTTACCCTTACCCTAACCATAAACCTAACCCTAAACGTTAAACTTACCCTAAACCTAACCCTAACCCTAACCCTAACCTTAACCCTAATCCTAACCCTAAACCTTGCCCTTACCCTAATCCTAAACCTAAACCTAACCGTAAACCTAACCCTAACCATAAACCTAACCCTAAACCTTACCCTAACCCAAACCCTAACCCTAATCCTAACCGTAACCCTAAACCTAACCCTAAACCTAATCCTTGCCCGTACCCTAACCCTAACCCTAAACCTAACCCTAAACCTAAGCCTAACCCGTACCCTTACCCTAACCCTAAACCTAACCCTAATCCTAACCCTAACCCTAACCCTTAACCAAACTCTAACCATACCCCTAACGCTTACCCTAACACTAACCCGAACCCTAACCCTTATCCTAACCCTAACCCTAACACTAACCCTAACCCTTACCCTAACCATAACTTTAACCCTAACCCTAACCCTTACCCTAAACCTAACCCTAACACTAACCTCTACCATTACACTAACCATAACCCTAACTCTAACCCTAACCCTAACCCTAACCCAAACCCTTACCCTAACCCTAATCCTTACACTTACTCTAACCCTAAACCTAACCCTAACCCTAAACCTTACCCTAACCCTAACCCTAACAGTAACCCTAACCCTTACCCTAACCATAACCCTAACCCCTAACCCTCACCCTTATCCTAACCCTAACCCTAAGCCTAACCCCTACCCTTACACTAACCCTAACCCTAACTATAACCCTAACCCTAACCCTAAAACTAACCCTTACCCTAACCCTAACCCTTACCCTACCACTAACCCTAATTTTAACCCTAATCCTTACCCTTACCCTAATCCTAACCCTAAAGCTAACCCTAAACCTTACCATTACCCTAACCCTAACCCTAACCTTAACCCTACCCTAATCCTAACCCTAAACCTAACCCTACCTCTAACCCTAACCCTAACCCTAAAACTAACCCTAACCCTAAACCTAACCCTTGCCCTTACCCTAACCCTAACCCTAAACCTAACACTAACCCTAACCCTAACCATTACCCTTACCCTAAACCTAACCCTAAACCTAAACCTAACCCTTGCCCTTACCCTAACCCTAACCATAAAACTAACACTAACACTAACCCTAACCCTAAACCTAACCCTTACCCTTACCCTAACCCTAACCCTAAACATACCGTTAACCCTAACACTAAACCTAACCCCTAACCCTAACCCTAACCCTAAACCTTAACCTTACCCTATCTCTAACCCTAACCCTAACACTTACCCTTACTCTAACCCCAACTGTAACCCTAACTCTAACCCTAGCCCTTACCCTAAACCGAACCCTACCCTAACCCTAAATCTTACCCTTAAACTAATCATAAACCTAACCCTAACCCTAACCCTAATCCTAGCCCTAATCCTTACCCTTACCTAACCCTAACCCTAACCCTAAAACTAACCCTTACCTAACCCTAACCCTAACCCTAACCCTTAACCTAACCCTAACCCTAACCGTAAATTTAAAACTAACCCTAACCCTAACCCTAACCCTTACACTTACCCTAACCCTAACCCTAAACCTAACCCTAACCCTAACCGTAAACCTAACACTAACCCTAACCCTAACTCTAACCCTTGCCCATACCCAAACATTAACCTAAACCTAACCCTAACCCTAACACTAACCCTTACCCTAAGCCTAACACTAACCCTAACCCTTACCCATACCCTAACCCTAACGCTAACCCTAAACTAACACTAACCCTAACACATACCCTTATCATAACCCTAACCCTAAACATTACCATAACCCTAACCCTTACCCTAACCCTAACCCTAACCTAAACCCAACCCTAAACCTAACCTTAACCCTAACCTTACGCTTAACCTGACGGTAACTCTAAACTTAACCCTAACACTAACAGTAACCCTAACCCTTACCCTAACTATAACCCTAACCCTAACCCTAACCCTTATCCTAACCCTAACCCTAAGCCTAACCCCTACCCTTACACTAACCCTAACCCTAACTCTAACCCTAACCCTAACCCTAAAACTAACCCTTACCCTAACCCTAACCCTTGCCCTAACACTAACCCTAATTTTAACCCTAATCCTTACCCTTACCCTAACCCTAACACTAACCCTAAACCTAACCTTAGCACTAACCCTTACCTTTACCCTAACCCTAACACTAAACCTAACTCTAAACCTTACCATTACCCTAACCCTAACCCTAACCTTAACCCTACCCTAATCCTAACCCTAAACCTAACCCTACCTCTAACCCTAACCCTAACCCTAAAACTAACCCTTACCCTAACAATAAGCCTAAGCCTAACCATTACCCTTACCCTAAAGCTAACCCTAAGCCTAAACCTAACCCTTGCCCTTACCCTAACCCTAACCCTAAACCTAACCCTAACCCTAACCATAACTCTAACCCTTACCCTAACCATAACCCTAACCTAAACCCAACCGTAAACCTAACCCTAACCCTAACCTTATGCTTAACCTGACGCTAAATCTAAACCTAACCCTAACCCTAAACCTAACCCTAATCCTTACACTAACCCTAAACCTAACCCTAACCCTAACACTTGCCCTTACCCTAACCCTAACCCTAAACCGAACACTAACCCTAACCCTAACCCTAACCCTAACCCTAACCCTTACCCTAACCCTAACCCTAAAAGTAACCCTAAACCTAACCCCTAACCCTAACCCTAAACCTTACCCTTATCCTATTCCTAACCGTAACCCTAACACTTACCCTTACCCTAACCCCTACCCTAAACCTAACCCTAACCCTAACCCTTACCCTAACCCTAACCCTTACACTAACCCTAACCCTAACCCTAACCCTAACCCTAACCCTAAATCTAACCCTAACCCTAATCCTAAACCGAACCCTTACCCTAACCCTAACCCTAACCCTTCCTCTAACCCTAAACCTAACCTCAACCATAACCCTAACTCTAACCCTAACCCTAACCCTTAACCTTACCCTAACCGTAACCCTAACCCTAAACCTTACCCTAACCCTAACCCTTACCCTAACCCTAACCCTAAATTCAACCTTACCCCTAACCCTAACCCTAACCCTAACCATAACCCTTATCCTAAACCTAACCCTAACCCTTAGCCTAACCCTAACCCTAAACTCAACCTTACCCCTAACCCTAACCCTAACCCTAACCCTAACCCTTATCCTAACCCTAACCCTAACCCTAACCTGAACCTTAACACTTAGCCTAACCCTAACACTAACCCTTACCCTTCCCATATCCCTTACCCTTACACTAACCCTAACCCTAACCCTTACCCTAACCCTAACCCTAAACTTAAACCCAACCCTATACCTAACCATAATCCTAACCCTATACCTTACCCTAACCCTAACCCTAAACCTTACCCTAACCCTAACCCTAATCCTAACCCTCACCTTAACCTTAACCCTAACACTAACCCAAACCCTAAACCTAACCTTAACTCTAACCCTTATCCTTACCCTAACCCTACACTATACCTAAACCTAACCCTTACCCTTACGCTAAACATAAACCTAACCCTAACCCTTACCCTTACCCTAACGCAAACCCTAACCCTAACCCTAATCCTAATCTTAAACCTAACCCTAACCCTTACCCTAACCCTAACCCTAACCCTAACACATACACTTACCCTAACCCTACCCCTAACACTTACCCGTACACTAACATTAAACCTAACCGTAACCCCAAACCTAAACCTAACCCTAACCTTAACCCTAACCCTAACCTTTAACCTAATCCTAACCCTAACCCTAACCCTTACCCGTACACTAACATTAAACCTAACCTTAAACCCAAACCTAAACCTAACCCTAACCCTAACCCTTACCCTAACCCTAACCCTAACCCTAACCTCAACCTTAACCCTAAGCCTAACCCTAACACTAACCCTTACCCTTACCCTTACCATAACCCTTACCCTTACACTAACCCTAACCCGAACCCTTACCCTAACCCGAACCCTAAACTTAAACCCAACCCTATACCTAACCATAATCCTAACCCTATACCTTACCCTAACCCTAACCCTAACCCTTACCCTAACCCTAACCCTAATCCTAACCCTCACCTTAACCTTAACCCTAACCCTAACCCAAACCCTAAACCTAACCTTAACTCTAACCCTTATCCTTACCCTAACCCTACACCTATACCTAAACCTAACCCTTACCCTAACCCTAACCTTAAACCTAACCCTAACCCTTACCCTAACCCTAACCGTAACCCTAACACTTACCCTAACCCTAACCCTAATCCTAACTCATACCCTTACCCTAACCCTAAACCTAAACCTAACACTAACCCTAACCCTAACACTTACTCTTACCCTTACCCTAACCCTAAACCTAAACCTAAATCTAACCCTAACCCTAACCCTTACAATAACCCTAACCCTTAGCCTAACCCTAACCCTAAACTCAACCTTAACCCTAACCTTATCCCTAACCCGAACCCTAAACCTTACACATAACCTAACACTAAGCCTAACCCAAACCCTAACCCTAACCCTTATCCTAACCCTAACCCAAAGCCTAACCTCAACCTTAACCCTAAGCCTAACCCTAACACTAACCCTTACCCTTACCCTTACCATAACCCTTACCCTTACCCTAACCCTAACCCTCACCCTAACACTAACCCTAAACTTAACGCCAACCCTAAACCTAACCATAATCCTAACACTAAACCTTACCCTAACCCTAACCCTAATCCTAACCCTCACCTTAAACTTAACCCTAACCCTAACCCTAACCCTAAACCTAACCTTAACCTTAACCCTAACCCTAACCCTAACCTTAACTGTAACCCTTATCCTTACCCTAACACTAACCCTCAACCTAACCCTAACACTAAACCTAACGCTTACTCTTACCCTAATCCTAATCCTAACCCTAACCCTAACCCTAACCCTAACCTTAACCAAAACCATAACCCTAACCCTAACCCTACCCCTATGCCTACCCCTAAACCTAACACTAACCCTAACCCCTAACCCTAACCGTAATACTAACCCTAAACCTAACCCTTACCCTTACCCTAACCCTAAACCTAACCCTAATCCTTACCATTTCCCTAACCCTAACCCTTACTCTAACCCTAATCCTAACCTCAATCTTAACCCGAACCCTAACCCTAACCCTTACCCTTACCCTAACCCTAACCCTAACCCTAAACCTAACTCTAAACCTTACCATTACCCTAACCCTAACCCTAACCTTAACCCTACCAAATCCTAACCCTAAACCTAACCCTACCTCTAACCCTAACCCTAACCCTAAAACTAACCCTTACCCTAACAATAACCCTAAGCCTAACCATTACCCTTACCCTAAAGCTAACCCTAAGCCTAAACCTAACCCTTGCCCTTACCCTAACCCTAACCATAAACCTAACCCTAACCCTAACCATAACCCTAACCCTTACCCTAACCATAACCCTAACCTAAACCCAACCCTAAACCTAACCCTAACCCTAACCTTATGCTTAACCTGACGCTAAATCTAAACCTAACCCTAACCCTAAACCTAACCCTAATCCTTACACTAACCCTAAACCTAACCCTAACCCTAACACTTGCCCTTACCCTAACCCTAACCCTAAACCGAACACTAACCCTAACCCTAACCCTAACCCTAACCCTAACCCTTACCCTAACCCTAACCCTAAACGTAACCCTAAACCTAACCCCTAACCCTAACCCTAAACCTTACCCTTATCCTATTCCTAACCGTAACCCTAACACTTACCCTTACCCTAACCCCTACCCTAAACCTAACCCTAACCCTAACCCTTACCCTAACCCTAACCCTTACACTAACCCTAACCCTAACACTAACCCTAACCCTAACCCTAAATCTAACCCTAACCCTAATCCTAAACCGAACCCTTACCCTAACCCTAACCCTAACCCTTCCTCTAACCCTAAACCTAACCTCAACCATAACCCTAACTCTAACCCTAACCCTAACCCTTACCCTTACCCTAACCCTAACCCTAACCCTAAACCTTACCCTAACCCTAACCCTTACCCTAACCCTAACCCTAAATTCAACCTTACCCCTAACCCTAACCCTAACCCTAACCATAACCCTTATCCTAAACCTAACCCTAACCCTTAGCCTAACCCTAACCCTAAACTCAACCTTACCCCTAACCCTAACCCTAACCCTAACCCTAACCCTTATCCTAACCCTAACCCTAACCCTAACCTGAACCTTAACACTTAGCCTAACCCTAACACTAACCCTTACCCTTCCCATATCCCTTACCCTTACACTAACCCTAACCCTAACCCTTACCCTAACCCTAACCCTAAACTTAAACCCAACCCTATACCTAACCATAATCCTAACCCTATACCTTACCCTAACCCTAACCCTAAACCTTACCCTAACCCTAACCCTAATCCTAACCCTCACCTTAACCTTAACCCTAACACTAACCCAAACCCTAAACCTAACCTTAACTCTAACCCTTATCCTTACCCTAACCCTACACTATACCTAAACCTAACCCTTACCCTTACGCTAAACATAAACCTAACCCTAACCCTTACCCTTACCCTAACGCAAACCCTAACCCTAACCCTAATCCTAATCTTAAACCTAACCCTAACCCTAACCCTAACCCTAACCCTAACCCTAACACATACCCTTACCCTAACCCTACCCCTAACACTTACCCGTACACTAACATTAAACCTAACCGTAACCCCAAACCTAAACCTAACCCTAACCTTAACCCTAACCCTAACCTTTAACCTAATCCTAACCCTAACCCTAACCCTTACCCGTACACTAACATTAAACCTAACCTTAAACCCAAACCTAAACCTAACCCTAACCCTAACCCTTACCCTAACCCTAACCCTAACCCTAACCTCAACCTTAATCCTAAGCCTAACCCTAACACTAACCCTTACCCTTACCCTTACCATAACCCTTACCCTTACACTAACCCTAACCCGAACCCTTACCCTAACCCGAACCCTAAACTTAACCCCAACCCTATACCTAACCATAATCCTAACCCTATACCTTACCCTAACCCTAACCCTAACCCTTACCCTAACCCTAACCCTAACCCTAACCTCAACCTTAATCCTAAGCCTAACCCTAACACTAACCCTTACCCTTACCCTTACCATAACCCTTACCCTTACACTAACCCTAACCCGAACCCTTACCCTAACCCGAACCCTAAACTTAACCCCAACCCTATACCTAACCATAATCCTAACCCTATACCTTACCCTAACCCTAACCCTAATCCTAACCCTCACCTTAACCTTAACCCTAACCCTAACCCAAACCCTAAACCTAACCTTAACTCTAACCCTTATCCTTACCCTAACCCTACACCTATACCTAAACCTAACCCTTACCCTAACCCTAACCTTAAACCTAACCCTAACCCTTACCCTAACCCTAACCGTAACCGTAACACTTACCCTAACCCTAACCCTAATCCTAACTCATACCCTTACCCTAACCCTAAACCTAAACCTAACACTAACCCTAACCCTAACACTTACTCTTACCCTTACCCTAACCCTAAACCTAAACCTAAATCTAACCCTAACCCTAACCCTTACAATAACCCTAACCCTTAGCCTAACCCTAACCCTAAACTCAACCTTAACCCTAACCTTATCCCTAACCCGAACCCTAAACCTTACACATAACCTAACACTAAGCCTAACCCAAACCCTAACCCTAACCCTTATCCTAACCCTAACCCAAAGCCTAACCTCAACCTTAACCCTAAGCCTAACCCTAACACTAACCCTTACCCTTACCCTTACCATAACCCTTACCCTTACCCTAACCCTAACCCTCACCCTAACACTAACCCTAAACTTAACGCCAACCCTAAACCTAACCATAATCCTAACACTAAACCTTACCCTAACCCTAACCCTAATCCTAACCCTCACCTTAAACTTAACCCTAACCCTAACCCTAACCCTAAACCTAACCTTAACCTTAACCCTAACCCTAACCCTAACCTTAACTGTAACCCTTATCCTTACCCTAACCCTAACCCTCAACCTAACCCTAACACTAAACCTAACGCTTACTCTTACCCTAATCCTAATCCTAACCCTAACCCTAACCCTAACCCTAACCTTAACCAAAACCATAACCCTAACCCTAACCCTACCCCTATGCCTACCCCTAAACCTAACACTAACCCTAACCCCTAACCCTAACCGTAATACTAACCCTAAACCTAACCCTTACCCTTACCCTAACCCTAAACCTAACCCTAATCCTTACCATTTCCCTAACCCTAACCCTTACTCTAACCCTAATCCTAACCTCAATCTTAACCCGAACCCTAACCCTAACCCTTACCCTTACCCTAACCCTAACCCTAACCCTAAACCTAACTCTAAACCTTACCATTACCCTAACCCTAACCCTAACCTTAACCCTACCAAATCCTAACCCTAAACCTAACCCTACCTCTAACCCTAACCCTAACCCTAAAACTAACCCTTACCCTAACAATAACCCTAAGCCTAACCATTACCCTTACCCTAAAGCTAACCCTAAGCCTAAACCTAACCCTTGCCCTTACCCTAACCCTAACCATAAACCTAACCCTAACCCTAACCATAACCCTAACCCTTACCCTAACCATAACCCTAACCTAAACCCAACCCTAAACCTAACCCTAACCCTAACCTTATGCTTAACCTGACGCTAAATCTAAACCTAACCCTAACCCTAAACCTAACCCTAATCCTTACACTAACCCTAAACCTAACCCTAACCCTAACACTTGCCCTTACCCTAACCCTAACCCTAAACCGAACACTAACCCTAACCCTAACCCTAACCCTAACCCTAACCCTTACCCTAACCCTAACCCTAAACGTAACCCTAAACCTAACCCCTAACCCTAACCCTAAACCTTACCCTTATCCTATTCCTAACCGTAACCCTAACACTTACCCTTACCCTAACCCCTACCCTAAACCTAACCCTAACCCTAACCCTTACCCTAACCCTAACCCTTACACTAACCCTAACCCTAACACTAACCCTAACCCTAACCCTAAATCTAACCCTAACCCTAATCCTAAACCGAACCCTTACCCTAACCCTAACCCTAACCCTTCCTCTAACCCTAAACCTAACCTCAACCATAACCCTAACTCTAACCCTAACCCTAACCCTTACCCTTACCCTAACCCTAACCCTAACCCTAAACCTTACCCTAACCCTAACCCTTACCCTAACCCTAACCCTAAATTCAACCTTACCCCTAACCCTAACCCTAACCCTAACCATAACCCTTATCCTAAACCTAACCCTAACCCTTAGCCTAACCCTAACCCTAAACTCAACCTTACCCCTAACCCTAACCCTAACCCTAACCCTAACCCTTATCCTAACCCTAACCCTAACCCTAACCTGAACCTTAACACTTAGCCTAACCCTAACACTAACCCTTACCCTTCCCATATCCCTTACCCTTACACTAACCCTAACCCTAACCCTTACCCTAACCCTAACCCTAAACTTAAACCCAACCCTATACCTAACCATAATCCTAACCCTATACCTTACCCTAACCCTAACCCTAAACCTTACCCTAACCCTAACCCTAATCCTAACCCTCACCTTAACCTTAACCCTAACACTAACCCAAACCCTAAACCTAACCTTAACTCTAACCCTTATCCTTACCCTAACCCTACACTATACCTAAACCTAACCCTTACCCTTACGCTAAACATAAACCTAACCCTAACCCTTACCCTTACCCTAACGCAAACCCTAACCCTAACCCTAATCCTAATCTTAAACCTAACCCTAACCCTAACCCTAACCCTAACCCTAACCCTAACACATACCCTTACCCTAACCCTACCCCTAACACTTACCCGTACACTAACATTAAACCTAACCGTAACCCCAAACCTAAACCTAACCCTAACCTTAACCCTAACCCTAACCTTTAACCTAATCCTAACCCTAACCCTAACCCTTACCCGTACACTAACATTAAACCTAACCTTAAACCCAAACCTAAACCTAACCCTAACCCTAACCCTTACCCTAACCCTAACCCTAACCCTAACCTCAACCTTAATCCTAAGCCTAACCCTAACACTAACCCTTACCCTTACCCTTACCATAACCCTTACCCTTACACTAACCCTAACCCGAACCCTTACCCTAACCCGAACCCTAAACTTAACCCCAACCCTATACCTAACCATAATCCTAACCCTATACCTTACCCTAACCCTAACCCTAACCCTTACCCTAACCCTAACCCTAATCCTAACCCTCACCTTAACCTTAACCCTAACCCTAACCCAAACCCTAAACCTAACCTTAACTCTAACCCTTATCCTTACCCTAACCCTACACCTATACCTAAACCTAACCCTTACCCTAACCCTAACCTTAAACCTAACCCTAACCCTTACCCTAACCCTAACCGTAACCGTAACACTTACCCTAACCCTAACCCTAATCCTAACTCATACCCTTACCCTAACCCTAAACCTAAACCTAACACTAACCCTAACCCTAACACTTACCCTTACCCTTACCCTAACCCTAAACCTAAACCTAAATCTAACCCTAACCCTAACCCTTACAATAACCCTAACCCTTAGCCTAACCCTAACCCTAAACTCAACCTTAACCCTAACCTTATCCCTAACCCTAACCCTAAACCTTACACATAACCTAACACTAAGCCTAACCCAAACCCTAACCCTAACCCTTATCCTAACCCTAACCCAAAGCCTAACCTCAACCTTAACCCTAAGCCTAACCCTAACACTAACCCTTACCCTTACCCTTACCATAACCCTTACCCTTACCCTAACACTAACCCTAACCCTCACCCTAACACTAACCCTAAACTTAACGCCAACCCTAAACCTAACCATAATCCTAACACTAAACCTTACCCTAACCCTAACGCTTACACTAACACTAACCCTAATCCTAACCCTCACCTTAAACTTAACCCTAACCCTAACCCTAACCCTAAACCTAACCTTAACCTTAACCCTAACCCTAACCCTAACCTTAACTGTAACCCTTATCCTACCCTAACCCTAACCCTCAACCTAACCCTAACACTAAACCTAACGCTTACTCTTACCCTAATCCTAATCCTAACCCTAACCCTAACCCTAACCCTAACCTTAACCAAAACCATAACCCTAACCCTAACCCTACCCCTATGCCTACCCCTAAACCTAACACTAACCCTAACCCCTAACCCTAACCGTAATACTAACCCTAAACCTAACCCTTACCCTTACCCTAACCCTAAACCTAACCCTAATCCTTACCATTTCCCTAACCCTAACCCTTACTCTAACCCTAATCCTAACCTCAATCTTAACCCGAACCCTAACCCTAACCCTTACCCTTACCCGAACCCTAACCCTAACCCTCACCCTAACCCTAACCCTTACCCTAACCCTAAACCTAACCCTTACCCTTACACTTACATTTTCCCTAACCCTAATCCTAACTCTATACCTTACCCTTACTCTAACCCTAACCCTAAACTTAACCCCAACCCTAACCCTAACCCTAACCCTAACCCAAACCCTTACCCTAAACCTAACCCTAACCCTAACCCTAACCCTAACACTTACCCTTAAGCAAACCCTAACCCTTATCCTAACCCTAACCCTAAACCTAACCCTTAACCTAACCATAACACTAACCCTAATCCTAAACCAAACCATTCCCCTAACCCTAACATTAATCCTTTCTCTAACCCTAACCCTATCCTCAACCATAACCTTACCCTAACCCTAACCCTAACCCTTACCCTTACCCTTACGCTAAACCTAACCCTAACCCTTAACCTAACCCTAACACTAACCCTAATCCTAAACCGAACCATTCCCCTAACCCTAACATTAATCCTTCCTCTAACCCTAACCCTATCCTCAACCATAACCTTAACCCTAACCCTAACCCTAACCCTAACCCTAACCCTTACCCTTACCCTAACCCTAATCCTAACATTAGCCGCACCCTAAACCTAAACCTAACCCTAACCCTTACCCTAACCCTAACCCTAACCCTAATCCTAACACTAACACTTATACTTGCCCTAACCCTAACCCTTATAATAACCCTAAACCTAACCTAACCCTAACCCTTAAACTAACCCTAACACTAACCCTAACCACTAACCCTAACCCTACCCTAAACCTAACCCCAACCCTAATCCTAACCCTTACCCTAACCCTAACCCTAACACTTCCTCTAACCCTAACCCTAACCTCAACCATAACCCTAACCCTAACCCTGACCCTAACCCTTACCCTTACCCTTACCCTAACCCTAACCCTAACCCTAACCCTTACCCTAACCCTAACTCTAACCCTAACCTCAACCTTAACCCTAACCCTAACCCTAACCCTAACCCTAACTCTAACCCTTATCGTTACCCTAAAACTAAGCCTAACCCAAAACCTAACCCTAACCCTTACCCAAAACCCTAACCCTAACCCTAACCATTACCCTTACCCTCTCCCTAACATTAACCCTTACCCTTAACCCTAACCTTAACCCCAACGCTAAACCTAACCCTAACCCTAACTCTAACCCTTACCCTAAACCTAACCCTAACCCTAACCGTTACCCTACCCCTACCCCTAATCCTAACCCTAACCCTTACTCTTACCCTAACCTTAACCTTAAGCCTAACCCTAACCCTAACCATAACTTTAACTATAACCCTTGTCCTTACCCTAACCCTAACCCTAACACTAACCCGAACCCTAACCTTAACCCTAACCCTAAGCCTTACCCTAAACCTAACCCTCACCGTAACCCTTACACTTCCTCTAACCCTAACCCTAAACCTAACCCTAACACATACCCTTACCCTAACCCTACCCGTAACCCTAACAGTAACAATAAACCTAACCCAAACCCTAACCCTAACCCTAAATTTTACCCTAACCCTAACCCTAGCCCTAACCCTTACCCTTACCCTAACCCTAAACCTAACCCTAACCCTTACCCTTATCCTAACGCAAACCCTAACCCTAACCCTAACCCTAACCTTAAACCTACCCCTAACCCTTACCCTAACCCTAACCCTAACCGTAACAATAACACTTACCCTAACCCTACCCCTAACCCTAACCCTAACACATACCCTTACCCTAAACCTACCCCTAACCCTAACGGTAACCCAAAACGTAACCCGAACCTTAACCCTAACCCTAACTTTTACCCTAACCCTAACCCTAACCCTAACCCTTACCCGTACACTAACATTAAACCTAACCTTAAACCCAAACCTAAACCTCACCCTAACCCTAACACTAACCCTTACCCTTACCCTATCTCTAACCCTAACCCTAACCCAAACCATTACCCTAACCCTAAACCTAATCCTAACCCTAACCCTTAACCTTCCCTAACCCTAACCCTAACCCTAAACCTACCCCTAACACTCACCCTAACCCTAACCCTTACCCTTACACTAACGCTAAACCTAAACCTAACCGTAACCCTAACCATAACCCTAACCCTTACCCGTACACTAACATTAAACCTAACCTTAACCCCAAACCTAAACCTAACCCTAAACCTAACACTAACCCTTACCTTTACCCTATCCATAACCCTAACCCTAACCCAAACCATTACCCTAACCTTAACCCTAATCCTAACCCTAACCCTTAACCTTCCCTAACCCTAACCCTAACCCTAAACCTAACCCTAACCCTAACCCTAACCCTAAACCTAACCTTAACCTTAACCTAACCCTAACCCTAACCTTAACTGTAACCCTTATCCTTACCCTAACCCTAACCCTCAACCTAACCCTAACCCTAAACCTAACGCTTACTCTTACCCTCACCCTAATCCTAACCCTAACCCTAACCCTAACCCTAACATTTATCCTATCCCTAACCCAAACCCTAACCCTAAACCTTACCCTTACCCTAACCCTAACCCTAACCTTAACCAAAACCAAAACCCTAACCCTAACCCCAACCCTAACCCTAACCCTAAACCCAACTCTTATCCTTACCCTAACCCTAACCCTAAACCTAACACTAACCCTTACCCTTACCCTATCTCTAACCCTAACCCTAACCCAAACCATTACCCTAACCCTAAACCTAATCCTAACCCTAACCCTTAACCTTCCCTAACCCTAACCCTAACCCTAAACCTACCCCTAACACTCACCCTAACCCTAACCCTTACCCTTACACTAACGCTAAACCTAAACCTAACCGTAACCCTAACCATAACCCTAACCCTTACCCGTACACTAACATTAAACCTAACCTTAACCCCAAACCTAAACCTAACCCTAAACCTAACACTAACCCTTACCTTTACCCTATCCATAACCCTAACCCTAACCCAAACCATTACCCTAACCTTAACCCTAATCCTAACCCTAACCCTTAACCTTCCCTAACCCTAACCCTAACCCTAAACCTAACCCTAACCCTAACCCTAACCCTAACCCTAAACCTAACCTTAACCTTAACCTAACCCTAACCCTAACCTTAACTGTAACCCTTATCCTTACCCTAACCCTAACCCTCAACCTAACCCTAACCCTAAACCTAACGCTTACTCTTACCCTCACCCTAATCCTAACCCTAACCCTAACCCTAACCCTAACATTTATCCTATCCCTAACCCAAACCCTAACCCTAAACCTTACCCTTACCCTAACCCTAACCCTAACCTTAACCAAAACCAAAACCCTAACCCTAACCCCAACCCTAACCCTAACCCTAAACCCAACTCTTATCCTTACCCTAACCCTAACCCTAAACCTAACACTAACCCTTACCCTTACCCTATCCATAACCCTAATCCTAACCCAAACCATTACCCTAACCTTAACCCTAATCCTAACCCTAACCCTTAACCTTCCCTAACCCTAACCATAACCCTAAACCTAACCCTAACCCTAACCCTAACCCTAAACCTAACCTTAACCTTAACCCTAACACTAAACCTAACCTTAACTGTAACCCTTATCCTTACCCTAACCCTAACCCTCAACCTAACCCTAACCCTAAACCTAACGCTTACTCTTACCCTCACCCTAATCCTAACCCTAACCCTAACCCTAACCCTAACATTTATCCTATCCCTAACACAAACCTTAACCCTAAACCTTACCCTTACCCTATCCATAACCCTAACCCTAACCCAAACCATTACCCTAACCTTAACCCTAATCCTAACCCTAACCCTTAACCTTCCCTAACCCTAACCCTAACCCTAAACCTAACCCTAACCCTAACCCTAACCCTAACCCTAACCCTAACCCTAACACATACCCTTACCCTAACCCTAACCCTAACCCTAACCGTACCCCTAACCCTCACCGTAACCCTAACACTAACCCTAACCCCTAACCCTAACCCTAACCCTAACCCTAACCCCTAACCCTAACACTAAGCCTTACCCTTATCCTAACCCTAACCCTAACCCTAACACTTTCCCTTACACTAAACCCTAACCTAACCCTAAACCCTACGCTAACCCTAACCCTAACCCTTACCCTAACCCTACACCTAACTCTTCCCCTTACACTAACACTAAACCTAATCCTAAAACTAACGCTAACCCTAAACCTAATCTTAAACCTAACCCTTAACCTTACCATAACTCTAACCCTAAACCTAACCCTAAACCTAACCCTTACCCTTAACCTAACACTAATCCTAACAATAACGCTTACCCTAACCCTAACCCTAACCCAAACCCTAACACTTACCCTAAACCTAACCCTAAACCTAACCCTTACCCTAACCCTAACCCTAACCCTAAACCTTATCCTAATCCTATCCCTAAACATAACCCTAACCCTAACCTTTAACCTATCCCTAACACTAACCCTAACCCCTAACCCTAACCCTTACCCTAACCCTAACCCTAACCGTAACCCTAACACTTACATTAACAGTACCCCTAACCATAACCATAACCCTAACCCTAACACATACCCTTACCCTAAACCTACCCCTAACCCTAACGGTAACCCAAAACCTAACCCGAACCTTAACCCTAACCCTAACTTTTACCCTAACCCTAACCCTAACCCTAACCCTTACCCGTACACTAACATTAAACCTAACTTTAAACCCAAACCTAAACCTAACCCTAACCCTAACCCTAACACTAACCCTTACCCTTACCCTATCCCTCACCCTAACCCTAACCCAAACCATTACCCTAACCCTAACCCTAATCCTAACCCTAACCCTTAACCTTCCCTAACCCTAACCCTAACCCTAAACCTACCCCTAACACTCACCCTAACCCTAACCCTTACCCTTACCCTAACGCTAAACCTAAACCTAACCGTAAACCTAACCATAACCCTAACGCTTACCCGTACACTAACATTAAACTAACCTTAACCCCAAACCTAAACCTAACCCTAACCCTAACACTAACCCTTACCCTTACCCTATCCATAACCCTAACCCTAACCCAAACCATTACCCTAACTTTAACCCTAATCCTAACCCTAACCCTTAACCTTCCCTAACCCTAACCCTAACCCTAAACCTAACCCTAACACTATCCTTAACCCTAACCCATATCCTTACCCTAACCCTAAACCTAAACCTAACACTAACCCTAAACCTAACCCTAACCCTAACCCTTACCCTTACCCTAACCCTAACCCTAAACCTAAACCTAACCCTAACCCTCACCCTAACCCTTACCCTAACACTAACCCTAACCCTAACCCTAAACTCAACCTTAACCCTAACCCTAACCCTTACACTTAACCTAACACTAAGCCTAACCCTAACACTAACCCTAACCCTTACCCTAAACCTAACTCTAACACTAACACTTACCCTTACCCTTACCAAAACCCTTACCCTTACCCTAAACCTAACCCTAACTCTTACCCTAACCCTAACCATAAACTTAACACCAACCCTAAAACTAACCATAATCCTAACCCTAAACCTTACCCTAACCCTAACCCTAACCCTTACCAGAACACTAACCCTAATCCTAACCCTCACTTTAAACTTAACCCTAACCCTAACCCTAACCCTCAACCTAACCCTAACCCTAAAACTAACGCTTACTCTTACCCTAACCCTAATCCTAACCCTAACCCTAACCCTAACATTTATCCTATCCCTTACCAAACCCTAACCCTAACCTTAACCAAAACCATAACCCTAACCCTAACCCTAACCCTATCCCTAACCCCAACTCTTATCCTTACCCTAACCCTAAACCTAACACTAACACTAACCCCTAACCCTAACCGTAACACTAACCCTAAACCTAACCCTTACCCTTATCCTAACCCTAAACCTAACCCTAATTATTACCATTTCCCTAACCCTAACCCTTACTCTAACCCTAATCCTAACCTCAATCTTAACCAGAACCCTAACCCTAACCCTTACCCTTACCCTAACCCTAACCCTAACCCTCACCCTAACCCTAAACCTAACCTTTACCCTAACCCTAAACCTAACCCTTACCCTTACCCTTACATTTTCCCTAACCCTAATCCTAACTCTATACCTTACCCTTACCCTAACCCTAACCCTAACATTAGCCCCAACCCTAAACCTAACCCTAACCCTAACCCTTACCCTAAACCTAACCCTAACCCGAATCCTAACCCTAACACTTATACTTACCCTAACCCTATCCCTTATAATAACCCTAAACCTAACCCTAACCCTAACCCTTAACCTAACCCTAACACTACCCTAACCCTAACTCTTACCCTAACCCTAACCCCAACCCTAACCCTAGCCCTTACCCTTTCTCTAACCCTAACTCTAACCCTAACCCTAACCCTAACCCTAACACTAACCCTAACACTAACCGTTCCTCTAACCCTAACCCTAACCTCAACCATAACCCTAACCCTAACCCTGACCCTAACCCTTACCCTTACCCTAACCCTAACCCTTAACCCAACCCTAACCCTAACCCTTACCCTAACCCTAACTCTAACCCTAACCTCAACCTTAACCCTAACACTAACTCTAACTCTAACCCTTACCGTTACCCTAAAACTAAGCCTAACCCTAAACCTAACCGGAACACTAACCCTAACCCCTAACCCTAACCCTAACCCCTAACACTAACACTAACCCTTTCCCTTATCCTAACCCTAACTCTAACCCTAACACTTTCCCTTACCCTAACTCCTACCCTAACCCTAACCCTAACTCTTACCCTAACCGTAACCCTTACTCATACCCTAACCCTAACCCTAAACCTAACCCTAACCCTCACTCTTACCCTAACTCTAACCCTAACCCTACCCCTAACTCTTACCCTTACACTAACACTAACCCTAAACCTAAACCTAACCCTATCCCTAAACCTAATCTTAAACCTAACCCTTACCCTTACCCTAACCCTAACCCTAACCCTAACGGTAAACCTAACCCTAACCCTAAACCTAACCCTTACGCTTACCCTAACACTAATCCCAACCCTAACCCTTACCCTAACCCCAACCCTAACCCTAACACTTACCCTAACCCTAACCCTAACCCTTACCCTAACCCGAACCCTAAACCTAAAACTTATCCTAACCCTAACCCTAAACCTAAGCCTAACCCTAACCCTAACCCTAACCCTTACCCTTACCCTAACCCTAACGCTAACCCTAACCCTAAACCTTACCCTTACCCTAAACCTAACCCTAACCCTTACCCTAAACAAAACCGTGACCCTAATCCTAACCCTTACCCTTCCCTTAACCCTAACTCTAACCCTAACCCTTCCCCTTACCCTATCGCTAACACTAACCCTAACCCTAACACTAACCCTAACACATACCCTTACCCTAACCCTAACCCTAACCCTAACCATACCCATAACCCTCACCCTAACCCTAACACTAACCCTAACCCCTAACCCTAACCCTAACACTAACTCTAACCCCTAACCCTAACACTAAGCCTTACCCTTATCCTAACACTAACCCTAACCCTAACACTTTCCTTTACCCTAAACCCTACCCTAACCCTAACCCTAACCCTTACCCTAACCCTAACCCGAACCCTACACCTAACTCTTCCCCTTACACTAACACTAAACCTAATCCTAAACCTAACCCTAACCCTAAACCTAATCTTAAACCTAACCCTTACCCTTACCCTAACCCTAACCCTAAACCTAACCCTAAACCTAACCCTTACCGTTAACCTAACACTAATCCTAACAATAACCATTACCATAACCTTAAGCCTAACCCTAACACTTACCCTAACCCTAACCCTAAACCTAACCCTTACACTAACCCTAACCCTAACCCTAAAACTTATCCTAATCCTATCCCTAAACATAACCATAACCCTAAACCTTAACCTATCCTTAACACTAACACTAACCCCTAACCCTAACCCTTACCCTAAACCTAACCCTAAACCTAACCCCTAACCTTAACCCTAACCCTAACCAGTAACATTGACCCTAACCCTAACCCTTACCCTTATTCTAACCGTAACCCTAACCTTAACACTTACCCTTACCGTAACCCCTACCTAACCCTAACCCTAACCCTAACCCTAACCCTAACCCTTACCCTAACCCTAATCCTAACCCTAACCCTAACCCTTACACTTACTCTAACGCTAAACCTAACCCTAAACTTTACCCTTACCCTAACCCTAAACCTAACCCTAACCCTAAACCTTACCCTTACCCTAAACCTAACCCCAACCCTAACTCTAAACATAACCCTTACCTTTTCCCTTACTTTATCCCTAACCCTAACCCTATCCCCTACCTTTACCGAAACGCTAACCCTAACCCTAACCCTCACCCTAACACATACCCTTACCCTTACCCTATCCCTAACCCTAATCGTAACCCTAAACTTAAACCTAAACCTAAACCTAATCCTAACCCTCACCCTAACCCTAACTCTAACCTTAACCCAACACTAAATCTAACCCTAACCCTATCCCTAACCCCTAACCTTACCCTAAAGCTAAAGCTAAACCTAACCCTAACACTAACCCTAACCCTTACCCTAACCCTAACCCTAATCCTAACCCTAACTCTTACCCTTACTCTAACTCTAACCTTAACCCTAAAACTAACCCTTAACCTAACCCTAACACTAACCCTAACCCTAAACCTTACCCTAACCCTAACCATAACACTTGCCCTTACCCTAACCCTAACACTAAACCTAACCCTAACCCTAACCGTAACCCTAACCCTTACCCTAACCCTAACCCTAAACGTAACCCTAAACCTAACCCCCAACCCTAACCCTAACCCTAACCCTTACCCTTATTCTATTCCTAACCGTAACCCTAACACTTACCATTACCCTAACCCCTACCCTAAACCTAACCCTACCCCTAACCCTTACCCTAACCCTAACCCTTACACTAACCCTAACCCTAACCCAAACCCTAACCTAACCCTAACCCTAAATCTAACCCTAACCCTAATCCTAAACCGAACCCTTACCCTAACCCTAACCCTAACCCTTCCTCTAACCCTAAACCTAACCTCAACTATAACCCTAACTGTAACCCTAACCCTAACCCTTACCCTTACCGTAACCCTAACCGTAACCCTAAACTTTACCCTAACCCTAACCTAACCCTAACCCTAAATCTAACCCTAACCCTAATCCTAAACCGAACCCTTACCCTAACCCTAACCCTAACCCTTCCTCTAACCCTAAACCTAACCTCAACTGTAACCCTAACTGTAACCCTAACCCTAACCCTTACCCTTACCCTAACCCTAACCCTAACCCTAAACCTTACCCTAACCCTAACCCTTACCATAACCCTAACCCTAAACTCAACCTTACCCCTAACACTAACCCTAACCCTAACCGTAACCCTTTTCCTAACCCTAACCCTAACCCTTAGCCTAACCCTAACCCTTACCCTAACCCTAACCCTAAACTCAACCTTACCCCTAACCCTAACCCTAACCCTAACCCTTATCCTAACCCTAACCCTAACCCTAACAAGAACCTTAACACTTAGCCTAACCCTAACACTAACCCTTACCCTTACCCTTACCATAACCCTTACCCTTACACTAACCCTAACCCGAACCCTTACCCTAACCCGAAACCTAAACTTAACCCCAACCCTATACCTAACCATAATCCTAAACCTATACCTTACCCTAACCCTAACCCTAACCCTTACCCTAACCCTAATCCTAATCCTAACCCTCACCTTAACCTTAACCCTAACCCTAACCCAAACCCTAAACCTAACCTTAACTCTAACCCTTATCCTTACCCTAACCCTACACCTATACCTAAACCTAACCCTTACCCTAACCCTAACCTTAAACCTAACCCTAAGCTTACCCTAACCCTAACCGTAACCCTAACACTTACCCTAACCCTAACCCTAATCCTAACTCATACCCTTACCCTAACCCTAAACCTAAACCTAACACTAACCCTAACCCTAACCCTTACCCTTACCCTAACCCTAAACCTAAACCTAAATCTAACCCTAACCCTAACCCTAACCCTTACAATAACCCTAACCCTTACCCTAACCCTAACCCTAAACTCAACCTTAACCCTAACCTTATCCCTAACCCTAACCCTAAACCTTACAAATAACCCTAAACACTAACCCTAAACTTAACGCCAACCCTAAACCTAACCATAATCCTAACCCTAAAACTTACCCTAACCCTACTCCTAACCCTTACCCTAACACTAACCCTAATCCTAACCCTCACCTTAACGTGAACCCTAACCCTAACCCTAACCCTAAACCTAACCTTAACCTTAACCTTAACCCTAACCCTAACCCTAACCTTAACTCTAACACTTATCCTTATCCTAACCCTAACCCTAAACCTAACCCTAACCCTAACCCTAAACCTAACGCTTACTCTTACCCTAACCCTAATCCTAACCCTAACCCTAACCCTAACCGTAACGCTAACCCTAACATTTATCCTATCTCTAACAAACCCTAACCCTAACCCTTACCCTTACCCTAACCCTAACCCTAACCTTAACCAAAACCATAACCCTAACCCTAACCCTACCCCTATCCCTAACCCCAACTCTTATCCTTACCCTAAACCTAACCCTAAACCTAACACTAACCCTAACCCCTAACCCTAACCGTAATACTAACCCTAAACCTAACCCTTATCTACCCTAACCCTAAACCTAACCCTAATCCTTACCATTTCCCTAAACCTAATCTTTACTCTAACCCTAATCCTAACCTCAATCTTAACCCTAACCCTAAACCTAACCCTTAGCCTTACCCTAACCCTAACCATAACCCTCACCCTAACCCTAACATTTACCCTAACCCTAAACCTAACCCTTAGCCTTACCCTTACATTTTCCCTAACCCTAATCCTAACTCTATACCTTACCCTTACGCTAACCCTAACCCTAAACTTAAACCCAACCCTAAACCTAACCCTAACCCTAACCCAAACACTTACCCTAAACCTAACCCTAACCCTAACCCTAACACTTACCCTTAACCAAACCCTAACCCTTATCCTAACTCGAACCCTAAACCTAACCCTTAACCTAACCCTAACACTAACCCTAATCCTAAACCGAACCATTCCCCTAACCCTAATCCTATCCCTAACATTAATCCTTACTCTAACCCTAACCCTATCCTCAACCATAACCTTAACCCTAACCCTAACCCTAACCCTAACCCTAACCATAACCCTTACCCTTATCCTTAAACTAACCCTAAACCTAACCGTTACCCTAACCCTAACACTAACCCTAACCACAAACATAACCCTAACCCTAACCCTAACACTTACCCTAACCCTAACCCTTACCCTAACCCTAACACTAACCCTACCCTCAACAATAACCCTAACCCTAACCCTAACCCTAACCTCAACCTTAACCCTAACCCTAACCCTAACACTAACCCTTACCTCAGTCTTAACCCTAAACCTAACACTAACCCGAACCCTAACCATTACACTTACCCTAACACTAAGCCTAACCCTGACCCTAACTCTAACCCTCTCCCTAACCCTAACTCTAACCCTAACCTCAACCTTAACCCTAACCCTAACCGTAACCCTTACACTTACCCTAACCCTAAACCTAACCCTAATCCTTACCCTTATCCTAACGCAAAACCTAACCCTAACCCTAACCCTAACCTTAAACCTAACCCTAACACTTACACTAACCCTAACCCTAACCCTAACCCTAACGATTACCTTTACCCTCAGCCTAACCCTAACCCTAACCCTTACCCTAACCCTAACCCTAACCTTAACCCCAACGCTAAACCTAACCCTAACCCAAACCCTAACCGTAACCCTTACACTTACCCTAACCCTAACCATAACCTTAACCAAAACCATAACCCTAACCCTTACCCTAACCCTAAACCTATCCCTAACCCCAGCTCTTATCCTTACCCTAACCCTAACCCTAAACCTAACACTAACCCTAACCCTAACCCTAACCTTAACTCTAACCCTTATCCTTACCCTAAATCTAACCCTAAACCTAACCCTAACCCTAAACCTAACGCTTACTCTTAGCCTAACCCTAATCCTAACCCTAACCCTAACGCTAACCCTAACCCTAAACCTAACCCTAACCCTAAACCTAACGCTTACTCTTACCCTAACCCTAATCCTAACCCTAACCCTAACCCTAACCCTAACCCTAACCCTAACATTTATCCTAACCCTAACAAACCCTAACCCTAACCCTTACCCTTACCCTAACCCTAACCCTAACCTTAACCAAAACCATAACCCTAACCCTAACCCTATCCCTAACCCCAACTCTTATCCTTACCCTAAACCTAACCCTAAACCTAACACTAACCCTAACCCCTAAACCTAACCGTAACACTAACCCTAAACCTAACCCTTACCCTTACCCTAACCCTAAACCTAACCCTAATCCTTACCATTTCCCTAACCCTAACCCTTACTCTAACCCTAATCCTAACCTCAATCTTAACCCTAACCCTAACCTCAACCCTTACCCTTACCCTAACCCTAACCCTAACCCTCACCCTAACCCTAACCCTTACCCTAAACCTAAACCTAAGCCTTACCCTTACATTGTCCCTAACCATAATCCTAACTCTATACCTTACCCTTACTCTAACCCTAACCCTAACATTAACCCCAACCCTAAACCTAACCCTAACCCTAACCCAAACCCTTACCCTAAACCTAACCCTAACCCTAACACTTACCCTTACCCAAACCCTAACCCTTATCCTAACCCTAACCCTAAACCTAACCCTTAACCTAACCCTTCCCCTAACCATAATCCTAACCCTAACACTAACCCTTCCTGTAACCCTAACCCTATCCTCAACCATAACCTTAACCCTAACCCTAACCCTAACCCTAACCCTTACCCTAACCCTAACCCTAACCCTTACCCTAACCCTAACACGAACCCTAACCTCAACCATAACCCTAACCCTAACCATAACCCTAACCCTAACCTCAACCTTAACCCTAACCTTAACCCTAACACTAACCCTAACCTCAATCTTAACCCTAACCCTAACACTAACCCGACCCTTACCCTAAACCTAACCCTAACATTAGCCCCAACCCTAAACCTAACCCTAAAACTAACCCTTACCCTAACCCTAACCCTAGCCCTAATCCTAAACCTAACACTTATACTTAACCTAACCGTAACCCTTATAATAACCCTAAACCTAACCCTAAACATAACCCTTAACCTAACCCTAACAATAACCCTAAACCCTAACCCTAACCCTTACCCTAACCCTAACCCCAACCCTAACCCTAGCCCTTACCCTTTCTCTAACCCTAACCCTAACTCTAACACTAACCCTAACCCTAACCCTTACCCTAACCCGAAACCAAACCCTAACCCTTCCTCTAACCCTAACTCTAACCTCAACCATAACCCTAAACCTAACCCTGACCCTAACCCTTACCCTTACCCTAACCCTAACCCTAACCCTAACACTTACCCTAATCCTAACCCTTACCCTTACCCTAACCCTAACTCTAACCGTAACCTCAACCTTAACCCTATCCCCAACCCTAACCCTAACTCTAACCCCTACCGTTACCCTAAATCTAAGCCTAACCCAAACCCTAACCCTAACCCTTACCGTAACCCTAACCCTAACCCTAACCCTTACTCTTACCCTCACCCTAACCCTAACCCTTACCCTAACACTAACCCTAACCTTAACCCCAACGCTAAACCTTACCCTAACCATAACCCTAACCCTTACCGTAACACTAACCCTGACCCTAACCCTAACCCTTACCCTAAACCAACCCCTAATCCTAACCCTAACCCTTACCCTTAGCCTCACCTTAACCTTAACCCTAACCCTAACCCTAACCCTAACCTTAAATATAAACCTTGTCCTTACCCTAACCCTAACCCTAACCCTAACACTAACCCTAACCCTAATCTTAACTCTAACCCTAAGCCTTACCCTAACCGTAACCGTAACTGTAACACTTACCCTAACCCTAACCCTAACCCGAAACCTAACACATACCCTTACCCTAACCCTACCCGTAACCCTAACAATAACAATAAACCTAACCCTAACCCTAACCCTAACCCTAAACATTACCCTAACCCTAACACTAGCCCTAACCCTTACCCTAAACCTAACACTAAACCTAACCCTAACCCTAAACCTAACCCTTACTCTTACCCTAACCCTAACCCTAACCCTAACCCTTACCCTTACCCTAACGCTAACCCTAACCCTAACCCTAAACCTAACCCTAACCTTAACCCTAACCCTAACCCTTACCCTAACCCTAACGCTAACCGTAACCCTAACACTTACCCTAACCCTAAACCTAACCCTCAACCTAACCCTAACACATACCCTTACCCTAACCCAAACCCTAACCCTAACGGTAACCCTAAACCTAACCCTAACCTTAACCCTAACCCTAAACCTTACCCTAAACCTAACCCTAACCCTTACCCTTACACTAACCCTAAACCTAAACTTAACCCCAACCCTTAACGTAACCCTAACCGAAACCCTAACCCTTACCATTACCCTATCCCTAACCTAAACCTAACCCGAACCCTAACCCTAACCCAAACCTTTACCCTAACCCTAACCCTAATCCTAAACCTAAACCTAAACCTTACCCTAACCCTAACCCTAAACCTAAACCTAACCCTAACCTTAACACTAACCCTTACCCTTACCCTAACCCTAACCCTAATCCTAACCCTAAACCTAAACGTAAACATAACCCTAACCCTAACATTTACCCTTAACCTAATCTAACCCTAAACATAAACCTAACCCTTACCCTTACACTCACCCTAACCTTAACCCTAAACCTAATCCTAAACCTAAACCTAACCCTAACCCTAACCCTTACCCTTAATCTAACCCTAACCCTAACACTACCCTAACCCTAACCTTAACCCTAACCCTTACCCTTACCCTAACACTAATCCTAACCCTAACCCTAACACTTATCCTATCCCTAACCCTAACCCTAACCCTAACCCTAAAGCTTACCATTAAGCTAACCCTAACCCTAACCTTAACCAAAACCTAACCCTACCCATAACTCTAACCCTTACCCTAACCCTAACCCTAAACCTAACCCTAAACCTAACCCTAACCCTTACCCTTATCCTAACCCTAACCCTAACCCGAACCTTAACCTTTACCCTTACCCTAACCCTAACCCTAAACCTAACCCTAACCCTTACCTTACCCCTAACCTAACCTTAACCCTAACCCTTACACTTCCCCTTACCCTAACCCTAACGCTAAAACTAACCCTAACCCTAACCCTAATCCTAAACCTTATCCTTTCCCTAAACCTAAACCTAACCCTAACAATAACCCTTACCCTTACCCTAACCTTAACCCTAATCCTAACCCTAACCCTAACCCTAACCCTAACCTTAACCCTAAACCTAAACCTAACCCTAACCCTTACCCTTACCCTTACCCTAAACCTAACCCTAAAACTAACCCTAACCCTAACCCTAATCCTAAACGTTACCCTTACCCAAACCCCAAACCTAAACCTAATCCGAACCCTAACCCTAACCCTAACACATACCCTAACCCTAACCCTAACCCTTACCCTTAACCTAATCCTAACCCTAACCTTGACCCCAACCATAAACCTAATCCTAACTCTAACCCTAACCCTTACCCTAACCCTAACCCTAAAACTAACCCTATCACCTACCCCTACCCTAAACCTAACCCTAACCCTTATACTAACCCTAACCCTAATCCTAACCCTAACCCTAACCCTTAACCTTACCCTAACACTAACCCTAACACCTAACCCTAACCCTTACCCTAACCCTCACTCTAACCCTAACCCTTACCCTAACCCTAAACCTAACCCTTACTCTAACCCTAACCCTAACCTCAATCTTAACCCTAAACCTAACCCTAACCCTTACCCTTCCCCTAACCCTAACACTAACCCTAACCTTAATCCTAACCTTAACCCCAAACCTAAACCTAATCCTAACCCTAACCCTAAACCTTACCCTAACACTAAACCTAACCCTAACCCTAACCCTAACACTTACACTTACCCATACCCTAACCCTTATCCTAACCCTAACACTAACCCTAAACCTAACCCTTAACCTAACCCTAACACTAACCCTTTCCCTAACCCTAACCTTAACCCTAGTCCTTACCCTTACTCTAACCCTAACACTAAGTCTATACCTAACCCTAACACTAGCCCTAAGCCTTACCCTTACCCTAACACTAACCTTAACCCTAACCCTAACCCTAACCCTAAGCCTAACCCTAACCTTAAATCTAAACCTTATCCTTACCCTAACCCTAACCCTAAACCTAAACTTTACCCTTACCATAACCCTAAACCTAATCCTAACCCTTACCCTTACCATAACCCCAACCCTAACCCTAACCCTAACCCTAAACTTAACCCTAACCCTTACCTTGCCCTAAACCTAACCCTAACCCTAACACTTACCCTAACACTAACCCTAACCCTAAGCCTTACCCTTACCCTAACGCTACCCCTAACCCTAACACTTACCATAACCCTAACCTTAATGCTAACACTAACCCTAACCCTAAACCTAAACCTAACCCTTACCCTTACCCTAACCCTAACCCTAACCCTAAACCTAACCTCAACCTTAACCCTAACCCTAACCTTAACCCTAACCCTAACTCTAACCCTAACCCTAACTCTAACCCTTACTCTAACCCTAACCCTAACCTCAACCTTACCCTAACCCTAACCCTAACAGTAACCCTTACCCTTACCCTTACCTAACCCTAACCCTAACCCTAAACCTAAACCTAACCCTAACCTCAACCTTAACCCTAACCCTAACCCTAATGCTAACCCTAAACTCAACCTTAAACCTAACCCTAATCCTAAACCTTAACCTTACCCTAACCCTAACCCTAACCTTAACCCCAACCCTAAACCTACCCTAACCCTAACCCTTACCCTAACCGTAATCCTAACCCTAACCCTAACACTTACCTTTACCCTAACCCTAACCCTTATTCTAACCTTAACCCTAACCTTAACCCTAACCTTTAACCTAACCCTAACACTAAGCCTAACCCCTAACCCTAACCCTTACCCTAACCCTAACTCCAACCCTAACCCTAACCCTTACCCTTACTCTAACTCTAACCCTAACTCTAATCCTAATCCTACACCTAACCCTAAAACTTAACCTAACCCTAACCCTAACCCTTCCTCTAACCATAACCCTAACCTCAACCATAACCCTAACCCTAACCCTAACCCTAACCCTTACCCTAACACTAACCCTAAACCTAACCCGAACCCTAAACCTAAACCTAACCCTAACCCTTATCCTTTCCCTAACCTACCCCTAACCCTAATCCTTACCTTTACACTAACCCTAACCCTAACCCTTACCCTAACCCTAACCCTAAAACTAACCCTAACCCTAACCTTAACCCTAACCCTAACCCTAACCCTAACTCTAACCCTAACCCTTAGCCTTACCTTACCCTAAACCTAACCCTAAAACTAACCCTAACCCTAACCCTAACCAAAACCTTGACCCTTACCCTAACCCTAACCCTAACCCTAAACCTAACCCTAACCCTAACCCTAACCCTAACCCTTACCCTTACCGTAACCCTAACCCTTTCCCTAACACTTGCCCTAACCCTAAGCCTAACCCTTACCCTTAACCTAATCCTAACCCTAACCTTAACCCCAACCCTAAACCTAACACTAACCCTAACCCTAACCCTTACCCTAACTCTATCCCTAACCCTAACCCTTACCCTAACCCTAACCCTAACCCTTCCCCTTCCCATACGCTAACCCTAACCCTAACCCTAACACTTACTCTAACCCTAATCCTAACCCTTACCCTTCCCTAATCCTAACCCTAACTTTAACCCCAACCCCAAACCTATCCCTAACACTAACCGTAACCCTTACACTAACCCTAATCCTAACTCTAACCTTAACACTTACCCTTACCCTAACTTAAACCCTTATCCTAACCCTAACCCTAACCCGAACACTAACTCTAACCCTTAACCTAACCCCTAACCCTAACCCTTACCCTAACCCTAAACCTAACCCTAATCCTTACCCTTACTCTAAAGCTAACCCTAACTTTAAACCCAACCCCAAACCTAACCCTAACCCGAACCCTAACCTTAACTCTAACCCTAACCCTAACCCTAACCCTTACCCTTACCCTAACCCTAACCTTAACCCTAACCCTAACCCTAACCCTAACCCTAACCTTAATTCTAAACCTTATCCTTACCCTAACCCTAAACCTAAACCTAACCCTAACCCTAAAACTAACCCTTACACTTACCCTAACGGTAAATCTAAACCTAACACTTACCCTTACCATAAACCTAACCCTAACACTAACCCTAACGCTTACACTTACCCTAACCCTAACCCTAACCCTAACTCGTACCCTAACCATAACCCTAACCTTAACCCTAAGCCTAACCTTAACCATAACCATAACCCTAACGAAAACCCTTAAACTAACCCAATCCCTAAACCTAACCCGAACTGTAACCCTATCCACAACCCTAAATCTTATCCTTACCCTAAACCTAAACCTAAACCTAACACTAACCCTAACCCCTAACCCTACACCTCACCGTAACCCTAACCCTAACCCTAACCCTAACCCTAAACCTAACCCTAACCCTAACCCTTACCCTAACCCTAACCTTAACCTCAACCCTAACCCTAAACCTAACCTTAACCTTAACCCTAACCCTTACCCTTACTCTAACGCTAAACCTAACCATAACCCTTACCCTATCCCTAACCCTAAACTTAACCCCAACCCTAAACCGAATCCTAACCCTAACCCTAACCCTAACTCTTACTCTAACACTAAACCTAACCCTACCCTAAAACTTACCCTTAACCTATCTTTAACCCTAACCCTACCCTAACCCTATCCAAACCCAAACCCTAACCCTAACCCTAACCCTTACCCTTACCTTAACACTAAACCTAACCCTAACCCTTACCCTTACCCTTACCCTTACCCTATTGCTAACCCTAACCTTAACCCTAACCCTTACCCTAACCCTAACCCTAACCCTTACCTAACCCTAACCCTAACCCTAACCTTAACCAAATCCTAACCCTACCCCTAACCCTAACCCTTACCCTAACCCTAACCCTAAACCTAACCCAAAACATAACCCTAAACCTAACCCTAACCCTTACCCTTTTCCTAACCCTAAACCTAACCCGAACCTTAACCTTTACCCTTACCCTAACCCTAACCCTAAACCTAACCCTAACCCTAACCTTACCCCTAACCTAACCTTAACCCTAACCCTTACACTTACCCTTACCCTAACCCTAACCCTAAAACTAACCATAACCCTCACCGTAATACTGACCCTTATCCTTTCCCTAAACCTAAACCAAACGCTAACAATAACCCTTACCCTTACCCTAACCTTAACCCTAATCCTAACCCTAACCCTAACCCTAACCATAACCATAACCTTAACCCTAAACCTAACTCTAACCCTAACCCTCACTCTAACCCTAAGCCTAACCCTAAAAGTAACCCTAACCCTACCCTAATCCTAACCTTTACCCTTACTCTAACCCCAACCCTAAACCTAAACCTAACCCTAACCCTAACCCTTACCCTTCCCTAATCCTAACCCTAACTTTAACCCCAACCCCAAACCTAAGCCTAACAATAACCCTAACCCTTACACTAACCCTAATCCTAACTCTAACCCTAACACTTACCCTTACCCTAACTTTAACCCTTATCCTAACCCTAACCCTAACCCGAACACTAACTCTAACCCTTAACCTAACCCCTAACCCTAACCCTTACCCTAACCCTAACCCTAACCCTAATCCTTACCCTTACTCTAACCCTAACCCTAACTTTAACCCCAACCCCAAACCTAACCCTAACCTGAACCCTAACCCTAACTCTAACCCTAACCCTAATCCTTACCCTTACCCTAACCCTAACCTTAACCCTAACCCTAACCCTAACCCTAACCTTAATTCTAAACCTAATCCTTACCTTAACCCTAAACCTAAACCTAACCCTAACCCTAAAACTAACCCTTACACTTACCCTAACGGTAAATCTAAACCTAACACTTACCCTTACCATAAACCTAACCCTAACACTAACCCTAACGCTTACACTTACCCTAACCCTAACCCTAACCCTAACACTTACCCTAACCTTAACCCTAACCTTAACCCTAAGCCTAACCTTAACCATAACCATAACCCTAACGAAAACCCTTAAACTAACCCAATTCCTAAACCTAACCCGAACTGTAACCCTATCCACAATCCTAAATCTTATCCTTACCCTAACCCTAAACCTAAACCTAAACCTAACACTAACCCTAACCCCTAACCCTACCCCTCACCGTAACCCTAACCCTAACCCTAACCGTCACCCTTACCCTAACCCTAACCCCAACACTAAACCTAACCCTATCCCTAACCCTTACCCTAACCCTAACCTTAACCTCAACACTAAACCTAAACCTAACCATAACCCTAAACTTTACCCTTACCTTTACCCTAACCCTAACCCTAAACCTAACCTTAACCTTAACCCTAACCCTTACCCTTACCCTAACGCTAAACCTAACCCTAACCCTTACCCTATCCCTAACCCTAACCTTAACCCCAACACTAAACCGAACCCTAACCCTAACCTTAACCCTAACTCTTACTCTAACCCTAACCCTAACCCTGCCCTAAAACCTACCCTTAACCTATCTTTAACCCTAACCCTACCCTAACCCTATCCAAACCCAAACCCTATCCCTAACCCTAACACTTACCCTAACCCTAAACCTAACCCTTACCCTAACCCTAACCCTAACCCTAACCCTTACCTAACCCTAACCCTAACCCTTACCCTTACCTTAACACTAAACCTAAACCTAACCGTTACGCTTACCCTTACCCTTACCCTATTGCTAACCCTAACCCTAACCCTAACCCTTACCCTAACCCTAACCCTAACCCTAACCCTTACCTAACCCTAACCCTAAACCTTACCCTTAGCGTAACCCTAAACCTAACCCTAACCCTTACCCTTAACCTTACCCTTAGCCTATTGCTAACCCTAACCCTAACCCTAACCCTTACCCTAACCATAACCCTAACCCTAACCGTAACCCTAAACCTAAGAATAAACCTAACCCTAACCCTAACCCTAAAACTTACCCTAACCCTAACATTAACCCCAACACTAAACCTAACCCTAACCCTAACCCTAACACTTACCCTTACCCTATCCCTAACCCTAAACCTAACCCAAACCCTAACCCTAACCCAAACCTTTACCCTAACCCTAACCCTAATCCTAAACCTAAACCTAAACCTTACCCTAACCCTAACCCTAACCCTAAACCTAAACCTAACCCTAACCTTAACACTAACCCTTACCCTTACCCTAACCCGAACCCTAACCCTAACCCTAAACCTAAACCTAAACCTAAACATAACCCTAAACCTAACACTTACCCTTAACCTAATCTAACCCTAAACATAAACCTAACCCTTTCCCTTACACTCACCCTAACCTTAACCTTAAACCTAATCCTAACCCTAAACTTTACCCTCACTCTAACCCTAACCCTAACACTACCCTAACACTAAACTTAACCCTAACTTTTACCCTTACCCTAACACTAACCCTAACCCTAACCCTAACACTTATCCTATCCCGAACCATAACACTAACCCTAAACCTTACCATTAAGCTAACCCTAACCCTAACCTTAACCAAATCCTAACCCTACCCCTAACCCTAACCCTTACCCCAACCCTAACCCTAACCCTAACCCAAAACATAACCCTAAACCTAACCCTAACCCTTTCCCTTTTCCTAACCCTAAACCTAACCCGAAACTTAACCTTTACCCTTACACTAACCCTAACCCTAAACCTAACCCTAACCCTAACCTTACCCCTAACCTAACTTTAACCCTAACCCTTACACTTACCCTTACCCTAACCCTAACCCTAAAACTAACCATAACCCTCACCCTAATCCTAACCCTTATCCTTTACCTAAACCTAAACCTAACCCTAACAATAACCCTTACCCTTACCCTAACCTTAACCCTAATCCTAACCCTAACCCTAACCCTAACCCTAACCTTAACCCTAAACCTAACCCTAACCCTATCCCTTACCCTTACCCTTACCCTAAGCCTAACCCTAAAACTAACCCTAACCCTACCCTAATCCTAACCTTTACCCTTACTCTAACCCCAACCCTAAATCTAAACCTAACCCTAACCCTAACCCTAACACCTAAACCTAACCCTAACCCTAACCCTAACCCTTACCCTTACCCTTACCGTAACCCTAACCCTAACCCTAACACTTACCCTAACCCTAACCCTAACCCTTACCCTTAACCTAATCCTAACCCTAATCTTGACCCCAACCCTATACCTAATCCTAACTCTAACCCTAACCCTTATCCTAACCCTAACCCTAAACCTAACCATATCACCTACCCTTACCCTAACCCTAACCCTAACCCTTAACCTAACCCTAACCCTAATCCTAACCCTAAACCTAACCCTTAACCTTACCCTAACACTAACCCTAACCCCTAACCCTAACCCTTACCCTAACCCTAACCCTAACCCTAACCCTTACCCTAACCCTAAACCTAACCCTTACTCTAACCCTAACCCTAACCTCAATCTTAACCCTAAACCTAACCCTAACCCTTACCCTGCCCCTAACCCTAACCCTAACCCTAACCTTAATCCTAACCTTAACCCCAAATCTAAAGCTAATCCTAACCCTAATCCTAACCCTTACCCTAACACTAACCCTAACCCTAACCCTAACACTTACACTTATCCTAACCCTAACCCTTATCCTAACCCTAACCCTAACCCTTAACCTAACCCTAACACTAACCATAACCTGTAACCATAACCCTTTCCCTAACCCTAACCCTAAACCTAACCCTTACCCTTACTCTAACCCTAACACTAAGTCTATCCCTAACCCTAACACTAACCCTAAGACTTAACCTTACCCTATCCCTAACCTTAACCCTAACCCTAACCCTAACCCTAACCCTAACCCTAACCCTAAACCTAACCTTTACCCTTACCATAACCCTAAACCTAATCCTAACCCTTACCCTTACCATAACCCCAACACTAACCCTAACCCTAACCCTAAACTTAACTCTAACCCTTACCTTGCCCTAAACCTAACCGTAACCCTAACACTTACCCTAACCCTAAATCTAACCCTAACCCTTACCCTTACCCTAACTCTACCCCTAACCCTAACACTTACCATAACCCTAACCTTAATGCTAACACTAACCCTAACCCTAAACCTAACCCTAACCCTGACCCTTACCCTAACCCTAACCCTAACCCTAACCTCAACCTTAACCCTAAACCTAACCCTAAACCTAACCCTAACCTCAACCTTAACCCTAACCCTAACCCTAACCCTAACCCTAACGCTAACCCTAACGCTAACCCTAACCCTAACCCTAACCTCAACCTTACCCTAACCCTAAACCTAAGATTAACCCTTACCCTTACCCTTACCTAACCCTAACCCTAACCCTAAACCTAAACCTAACCCTAACCTCAACCTTAACTCTAACCCTAACCCTAAACCTAACCCTAAACTCAACCTTAACCCTAACCCTAATCCTAAACCTTAACGTTACCCTAACCCTAACCCTAACCTTAACCCCAAGCCTAAACCTACCCTAACCCTAACCCTCACCCTAACCATAATCCTAACCCTAACCCTAACACTTACCTTTACCCTAACCCTAACCCTTATCCTCACCTTAACCCTAACCTTAAACCTAACCTTTATCCTAACCCTAACACTAAACCTAACCCCTAACCCTAACCCTTACCCTAACCCTAACTCCAAACCTAACCCTAACCCTTACCCTTACTCTAACCCTAACCCTAACTCTAATCCTAATCCTACACCTAACCCTAACCCTTAACCTAACCCTAACCCTAACCCTTCCTCTAACCATAACCCTAACCTCAAACATAACCCTAACCGTAACCCTAACCCTTACCCTAACACTAACCCTAAACCTAACCCTAACCCTTATCCTTTCCCTAACCTACCCCTAACACTAACCCTTACCTTTACCATAACCCTAAACTTAAACCTTACCCTAACCCTAACCCTAACTTTACCCCTAACCCTAACCCTAATCCTAATCCTTAAACTTACCCTCACCCTAACCCTAACCCAAAACCTAAACCTAACCCTAACCCTAACCCTATCAACTAACCCTAACCCTAACCCTAACCCTTACCCTTACCCTAACCCTACCCCTAACCCTAACACTTACCATAACCCTAACCTTAATCCTAACACTAAACCTAACCCTAAACCTTATCCTAACCCTAAACCTAACCCTAATCCTTACCCTAACCCTAAACCTAACCCTAACCCTTACTCTTTCCCTAAACCTAACCCTAACCCTAACCCTTACCCTTACCCTAACCCTAACCCTAAAACTAACCCTAACCCTAACCCTAACCTTAACCCTAACCCTAACCCTAACCCTAAATCTAACCCTAACCCTTAGCCTTACCTTACCCTAAACCTAACCCTAAAACTAACCCTAACCCTAACCCTAACACTAACCTTTACCCTTACCATAACCCTAACCCTAACCCTAAACCTAACCCTAACCCAAACCCAAACACCTAACCCTAACCCTAACCCTAACCCTTACCCTTACTGTAACCCTAACCCTATCCCTAACACTTACCCTAACCCTAAGCCTAACACTTACCATTAACCTAATCTTAACCCTAACCTTAACCCCAACCCTAAACCTAACACTAACCCTAACCCTTACCCTAACTCTATCCCTAACCCTAACCCTTATCCTTACCCTTCCCCTACCCTAAACCTAACCCTAACCCTAACACTTACTCTAACCCTAACCCTAACCCTAACCCTTACCCTACCCTAATCCTAACCCTAACTTTAACCCCAACCCCAAACCTAACCCTAACACTAACCCTAACCCTTACACTAACACTAATCCTAACTCTAACCCTAACACTTACCCTTACCCTAACTTTAACCCTTATCCTAACCCTAACCCTAACCCGAACACTAACTCTAACCCTTAACCTAACCCCTAACCCTAACCCTTACCCTAACCCTAACCCTAACCCTAATCCTTACCCTTACTCTAACCCTAACCCTAACTTTAACACCAACGCCAAACCTAACCCTAACCCGAAACCTAACCCTACCTCTAACCCTAACCCTAACCCTAACCCTTACCCTTACCCTAACCCTAACCTTAACCCTAACCCTAACCCTAACCCTAACCTTAATTCTAAACCTTATCCTTACCCTAACCCTAACCCTAACCCTAACCCTAACACTTACCCTAACCATAACCCTAACCTTAACCATAAGCCTAACCTTAACCATAACCATAACCCTAACGAAAACCCTTACACTAACCCAATCCCTAAACCTAACCCGAACTGTAACCCTATCCCCAACCCTAAATCTTATCCTTACCCTAACCCTTACCCTAAACCTAACACTAACCCTAACCCCTAACCCTATCCCTAACCGTAACCCTAACCCTAACCCTAACCCTAACCGTTACCCTTACCCTAACCCTAACCCTAACCGTAACCCTTACCCTAGCCCTAACCCCAACACTAAACCTAACCCTAACCCTAACCCTTACCCTAACCCTAACCTTAACCCCAACACTAAACCTAACCCTAAACCTAACCCTAAACCTTACCCTTACCTTTACCCTAAACCTAACCTTAAACCTAACCTTAACCTTAACCTTAACCCAAACCCTTACCCTAACGCTAAACCTAAACCTAACCCTTACCCTAACACTAACCCTAACTTTAACCCCAACCCTAAACCTAACCCTAAGCCTAACCCTAACTCTTACTCTAACCCTAACCCTAACCCTACCCTAAAACTTATCCTTAACCTAACTTTAAGCCTAATCCTAACCTAACCCTTATCCTAACCCAAACCCTTACCCTAACCCTAACAC
>JANJXV010000038.1:8432500-8487500 GCA_024803745.1 Megascapheus bottae
ACTAACCCTAACCCTAACCCTAACACATACCCTTACCCTAACCATAACCCTAACCCTAACCCTAACCGTAACCCTAAACCTAACCCTAACGCTAACCCTAACCCTAACCCTAAACCTTACCCTTAACCCTAACCCTAACCCTTACCGGTACACTAACCCAAAACCTAACCTTAACCCCAACCCTAAACCTAACCCTAACCCTAACCCTAACCCTTACCCTTACCCTATCCCTATCCCTAAACCTAACCCTAACCCTAACCCTAACCCAAGCCTTTACCCTAACCCTAACCCTAATCGTAACCCTAACCCTTAACCTTACCCTAACCCTAACCCTAACCCTAAACCTAAACCTAACCCTAACCTTAACACTAACTCTTACCCTTATCCTAACCCTAACCCTAACACATACCCTTACCCTGACCCTAAACCTAACCCTAACCTTAAACCTAACCCTAATCCTAACCCTAACCGTTAACCTTACACTAAACCTAACACTAACCCTAAACCTAACCCTAACCCTAACCTTAACCCTAACCCTTACCATTACCTTAACCCTAACCCTAACCCTAAACCTAAACCTAACCCTAACCCTAACACTAACACTTACCCTTACCCTAAACCTAACCATAAACCTAACCCTAACCCTTACATTTACCCTCACCCTAACCTTAACCCTAACCCTAACCCTAACCCTAACCTTAACACTAACCCTAATCCTTACCCTAACCCTAACCCTAAACGTAACCCTAACCCTAAACAAAACCCTTACTCTTACCCTAACCCTAAAACTAACCCTAACCCTTACACTTACCCTAACCCTGACCCTAACTCTAACCCTAACCCTCACCTTAACCCTAACCCTTACCCTTGCCATAATACTAACCCAAACCCTAACCATAACACTTATCCTAAACCTAACCCTAAACCTTACCCTTACCTAACCCTAACCGTAAACTTAACCCCAACCCTAACCCTAACCCTAAACCTTACCATAACCCTAACCCTAAACCTAACCCGAACCCTAACCCTAACCCTAACGCTAACCCTTACACTTAACCTAACCCTAGCTTTAAACCTCACCCTAACCCTAACCCTAATTTTACCCCTAACCCTAACCCTAACCCTTAAACTTACCCTTACCCTACCCCTAACACTAAATCTAACCCTATCCCTAACCCTAACAACTAACCCTAACCCTAAACCTAACCCTTACCCTTACCCTAACCATACCCCTAACGCTAACACTTACCATAACCCTAACAGTAATGCTAACACTAACCCTAACCCTGAACCGTACCCTAAACTTAAACCTAACCCTAACCCTTACCTTTACCCTCACCCTAACCTTAACCCTAACCCTAACCCTAACCCTAACCTTAACTCTAACCCTAAACCTTACCCTAACCCTAACCCTAAACGTAACCCTAACCCTAAACCAAACCCTTACTCTTACCCTAACCCTAAACCTAACCCTAACCCTTACCCTCACCCTAACCCTGACCCTAACACTAACCCTAACCCTCACCTTAAACCTAACCCTTACCCTTGCCATAACACTACCCCTAACCCTAACCCTAACCATAACACTTATCCTAACCTAACCCTAAACCTTACCCTTACCTAACACTAACAGTAAACTTAAGCCCAACCCTAACCCTAACCCTAAACCTTACCATAACCCTAACCCTAAACCTAACCCGAACCCTAACCCTAACCCTAACCCTAACCCAACCCTTACCCTTTCCCTAACCCTAGCTTTAACCTCACCCTAACCCTAACCCTAATTTTACCCCTAACCCTAACCCTAACCCTAACCCTTAAACTTACCCTTACCCTAACCCTAACACTAAACCTAACCCTAACCCTAACCCTAACAACTAACCCTAACTCTAAACCTAACCCTTACCCTTACCCTAACCCTACCCCTAACCCTAACAATTACCATAACCCTAACAGTAATGCTAACACGAACCCTAAACTTAAACCTAACCCTAATCCTTGCCCTAACCCTAAACCTAACCCTAACCCTTACCCTTTCCCTAAACCTAACCCTTACCCTTACCCAAACCCTAACCCTAAACCTAACCCTAACCCTAACCCTTAGCCTTACCTTACCCTAAACCTAACCCTAAAACTAACCCTAACCCTAACCCTAACCCTAACCTTTACCCTTACCCTAACCCTAACCCTAAACCTAAACCTAGCCCTAACCGTAACCCTAACACCTAACCCTAACCCTAACCCTAACCCTTAACCTTACCCTAACCCTAACCCTATCCCTAAAACTTACCCTAACCCTAAGCCTAACCCTTACCCTTAACCTAATCCTAACCCTAAACTTAACCCCAACCCTAAACCTAACACTAACCCTAACCCTAACCCTTACCCTAACCCTAACCCTAACCCTAACCCTAACACTTACTTTACCCTAACCCTAACCGTAACCCTTATCCTAACCCTAACCCTAACCCTAAACCTAACCCTTAACCTAACCCTAATACTAACCCTAACCCCTAACCCTAACCCTTACCCTAACCCTAACCCTAACTCTAACCCTAACCCTAACCCTTACCCTTACCCTAACTATAACCCTCACCCTAACCCTAACCCTAACCCTACCCTAAAAGTTATCCTTAACCTAACTTTAACCCTAACCCTAACCCTAACCCTTACCCTAACCCTAACCCTAACCCTTACCTAACCCTAACCCTAACCCTAACCCTTACCCTTACCTTAACACTAACCCTAACCATAACCCTTATCCTTACCCTAACGCTAACTCTAACCCTAACTCTAACACTAACCTTAAACCTAACCCTAACACTTACCCTAACCGTAACTCTATCACTTACCCTAACACTAACCCTAACCCTAACCCTAACACATACCCTTACCCTAACCCTAACCGTAACCCTACACCTAACACTAACGCTAACCCTAACCCTAACCCTAAACCTTACCCTTAACCCTAACCCTAACCCTTACCGGTACACTAACGCTAAACCTAAACTTAACCCCAACCCTAAACCTAACCCTAACCCTAACCCTAACCCTTACCCTTACCCTATCCCTAACCCTAAACCTAACCCTAACTCTAACCCTAACCCAAGCCTTTACCCTAACCCTAACCCTAATCGTAACCCTAACTCTTAACCTTACCCTAAACCTAACCCTAACCCTAAACCTAACCCTAACCCTAACCTTAACCCTAAACCTTACCCTTATCCTAACCCTAACCCTAACCCTAAACCTAAACCTAACCCTAAACCTAACACTAACACTTACCCTTACCCTAAACCTAACCATAAACCTAACCCTAACCCTTACCTTTACCCTCACACTAACCTTAACCCTAACCCTAACACTAACCCTAAACTTAACTCTAATAGTTATCCTTACCCTAACCGTAACCCTAAAGCTAACCCTAAACCTAAACCAAACCTTTATTCTTACCCTAACCCTAAACCTACCCCTAACACTTACCCTTACCCTAACCCTGACCCTAACACTAAACCTAACCCTCACCTTAACCCTAACCCTTACCCTTACCCTAACTCTAACCCTAACCCTAACCCTAACCCTAACCCTAAACCTTACCCTTACCTAACCCTAACCGTAAACTTAACCCTAAACCTAAACCTAACCCTAACCCTTACCATAACCCTAACCCTAATCCTAACTCGAACCGTAACCCTAACCCTAACCCTTACCTTTACCCTAAACCTAACCTTAACCTTAACCCTAACCCTTACTCTTACCCTAATGCTAAACTTAACTCTAACCCTTACCCTAAACCTAACCCTAAACCTAACCTTAACCTTAACCCTAACCCTACCCTTACCCTAATGCTAAACCTAACCCTAACTCTTACCCTAACCCTAACCCTAAACTTAACCCCAACCCTAAATCTAACCCTTACCCTATCCCTAACCCTAACCCTACCCTAAAACTTACCCTTAACCTAACTTTAACCCTAACCCTAACCCTAACCCTTACCCTAACCCTAACCCTAACACTTGCCCTAACCCTAACCCTAACCCTAACCCTAAGCCTAACCTTAAACATAACCATAACCCTAACCAAAACCCTTACACTAACCCAAACCCTTAACCTAACCCGAACTGTATCCCTATACCTAACCCTAAATCTTATCCTTACCCTAACCCTAAACCTAAACCTAACACTAACCCTAACCCCTAACCCTAAACGTAACCCTAACCCTAACCATAACCCTTACCCTTCCCTAAACATAACCCTAACCATAACCCTTACCCTAACCCTGAATCCAACACTAAACCTAACTGTAACCCTAACCGTTACCCTAACCCTAACCTTAACCCCAACACTAAACCTAACCCTAACCCTAACCCTAAACCTTACCCTTACCCTTGCCCTAACCCTAACCTTAACCTTAACCCTAACCCTTACCCTAATGCTAAACCTACCCCTAACCCTTACCCTAACCCTAACCCTAACCTTAACCCCAACCCTAAACCTAACCCTAACCCTACCCCTACCCTAAAACTTACCCTTTACCTAACTTTAACCTTAACCCTAACCCTAAATCTTATCCTAAACCTAACCCTAACCCTAACCCTAACACTTAAACTAACCCTAACCCTAACCCTTACCCTAAACCTAACCCTAACCCTAACCCTTACCTAACCCTAAACCTAACCCTAACCCTTACCCTTACCTTAACACTAACCCTAACCCTAACCCTTACCTTACCCTAACGCTAACTCTAACCCCAACTCTAACACTAACACATACCCTTACACTAACCCTAATCCTAACCCTAACCGTAACCCTAAACCTAACCCTCACCCTAACCCTTAACCTTACCCTAACGCTAACTCTAACCCCAACTCTAACACTAACACATACCCTTACACTAACCCTAACCCTAACCCTAACCCTAACCGTAACCCTAAACCTAACCCTAACCCTAACCCTAATCCTAACGCTAAACATAACCCTTAACATTACTCTAACCCTAAACCTACCCCTAACCCTTACACTTACCCTAACGCTAACCCTAACACTTACCCTAACCGTAACCCTAACCGTAACCCTAACACTTACCGTAACCGTACCCCTAACCGTAACCCTAATACTTACCCTAACACTAACCCTAACCCTAACCCTAACACATACCCTTACCCTAACCCTAACCCTAACCCTAACCCTAACCGTAACCCTAAACCTAACCCTAACCCTAACCTTGAACCTAACCCTAAACCTTACCCTTAACCCTAACCCTAACCCTAACCCTTACCGGTACACTAACCCTAAACCTAATCTTAACCCCAACCCTAAACCTAACCCTAACCCTAACCCTAACCCTTACCCTTACCCTATCCCTAACCCTAAACCTAACCCTAACCCTACCCCAAGCCTTTACCCTAACCCTAACCCTAATCCTAACCCTAACATTTAAACTTACCCTAAACCTAAGCCTAACCCTAAACCTAACCCTAACCCTAACCTTAACCCTAACCCTTACCCTTACCCTAACCCTAACCCTAACCCTAACCCTAACCCTTACCTAACCGTAACCCTAACCCTAATCCTTAACCTTACCTTAACACTAATCCTAACCCTAACCCTTACCCTTACCCTAACGCTAACGCTAACTCTAACCCTAACCCTAACACTAACACATATCCTAACCCTAACCCTAACCTTAACCCTAACCCTAATCCGAAACCTAACCCTTAACCTTACCCTAAACCTAACACTAACCCTAAACCTAACCCTAACCCTAAACTTAACCCTAACTCTTACCATTACCCTAACCCTAACCCTAACACTAAACCTAAACCTAACCCTAACCCTAACACTAACACTTACCCTTACCCTAAACCTTACCATAAACCTAACCCTAACCCTTACCTTTACCCTCACCCTAACTTTAACCCTAACCCTAACCCTAACCCTCACCTTAATTCTAACCCTTATCCTTACCCTAACCCTAAACCTAAACCTAAACCTAACCCAAACCCTAAACCAAACCCTTACTCTTACCCTAACCCTAAACCTAACCCTAACCGTTACCCTTACCCTAACCCTGACCCTAACTCTAACCCTAACCCTCACCTTAACCCTAACCCTTACCCTTGCCATAATACTAACCCTAACCCTAACCATAACACTTATCCTAACCCTAACCCTAAACCTTACCCTAACCGTAACCTACCCCTAACCCTAACCCTTAACCTAACCCTAATCTTAACCCCAACACTAAACCTAACCCTAACCCTAAACTTAAACCTTACCCTTACCCTTACCCTAACCCTAACCCTAAACCTAACCTTATCCTTAACCATAACCCTTACCCTTACGCTAAACCTAACCCTAACCCTTACCCTAACCCTAACCCTAAACTTAACCCCAAACCTAAACCTAACCCTAACCCTAACCCTACCCTAAAACTTACCCTTAACCTAACTTTAACCCTAACCCTAACCCTAAATCTTATCCTAACCCTAACTCTAACCCTAACCATAACACTTAAACTAACCCTAACCCTAACCCTTACCCTAACCCTAACCAGAACCCTAACCCTTACCTAACCCTAACCCTAACCCTAACCCTTACCCTTACCTAACACTAACCCTAACCCTAACCCTTACCCTTACCCTAACGCTAACTCTAAGCCTAACTCTAACACTAACACATACCCTTACACTAACCCTTATCCTAACCCTAACCGTAACCCTAAACCTAACCTAACCCTAACCATAACCCTAAAGCTAAACATAACCCTTACCATTACTCTAACCCTAACCCTAACCCTAACCCTTACACTTACCCTAACGCTAACTCTAACCCTAACCCTAACCCTAACCTTAAACCTAACCCTAACACTTACCCTAACCGTAACCCTTATTGAAACCCTAACACTTACCCTAACACTATCCGTAACCCTAATCCTAACACATACCTTTACCCTAACCCTAAACCTAACCCTAACCCTAACCCTAACCGTAACCCTAAACCTAACCCTAACCCTAACCCTAACCCTAAACCTTACCCTTAACCCTAACCCTAACCCTAACCCTTACTGGTACACTGACACTAAACCTAATCTTAACCCCAAGACTAAACCTAACCCTAACCCTAACCCTAACCCTTACCCTTACGATATCCCTAACCCTAAATCTAACCCTAACCCTAACCCAAGCCTTTACCCTAAACCTAACCCTAAACCTTACCCTAACCCTAAACTTAACCCTAACCTTTACCCTTACCCTAACCCTAACCCTAACCCTAACCCTAAACCTAACCCTAAACCTAACACTAACACTTACCCTTACCCTAAACCTAACCCTAACCCTTAACTTTACCCTCACACTAACCTTAACCCTAACCCTAACACTAACCCTAACCTTAACTCTAACCCTTATCCTTACCCTAACCGTAACCCTAAACCTAACCCTAAACCTAAACCAAACCCTTACTCTTACCCTAACCCTAAACTTAACCCTAACACTTACCCTTACCCTAACCCTGACCTAACACTACCCCTAACCCTCACCTTAACCCTAACCCTTACCCTTACCCTAACTCTAACCCTAACCCTAACCCTAATCCTAACACTTATCCTAACCCAAACCCTAACCATAAACCTTACTCTTACCTAAACCTAACCGTAAACTTAACCCTAACCCTAAACCTAACCCTAACCCTTACCATAACCCTAACCCTAATCCTAACCCTAACCCTAACCCTAACACTTACCCTTACCCTAACCCTAACCCTAAACCTAACCTTAACCTTAACCCTAACCCTTACCCTTAACCTAATGCTAAACCTAACCCTAACCCTTACCCTAAACCTAACCCTAAACCTATCCTTAACCTTAACCCTAACCCTTACACTTACCCTAACCCTAACCCTACCCTAAAACTTACCCTTAACCTGACTTTAACCCTAACCCTAACCCTAACTCTTATCCTAACCCTAACACTAACCCTAACCCTAACACTTAAACTAACCCTAAACCTAACCCTTACCCTAACCCTAACCCTAACCCTAACCCTTACCTAACCCTAAACCTTAACCTTACCTTAACACTAACCCAAACCCTAACCCTTACCCTTACCCTAACTCTAACCCTAACCCTAACACTAACACATATCCTAACCCTAACCCTAACCGTAACACTAACCCTAACCCTAACCCTAACCCTAACCTTAACCCTAACCCTTACCATTACCCTAACCCTAACCCTAACCCTAAACCTAAACCTAACCCTAACCCTAACACTAACACTTACCCTTACCCTAAACCTAACCATAAACCTAACCCTAACCCTTACCTTTACCCTAACGCTAACTTTAACCCTAACCCTAACCCTAAATCTTATCCTAACCGTAACCCTAACCCAACCATAACACTTAAACTAACCCTAACCCTAACCCTAACCCTAACACTTAAACTAACCCTAACCCAACCCTTAACCTAACCCTAACCCTAACCCTTACCTAACCCTAACCCTAACCCTAACCCTTACCCTTACCTTAACACTAACCCTAACCCTAACCCTAACCCTTACCCTTACCCTAACGGTAACTCTAACCCTAAATCTAACACTAACACATACCGTTACACTAACCCTAATCCTAACTCTAACCATAACCCTAAACCTAACCAACACTAACCCTAAACCTAAAGCTGAACATAACCCTTACCATTACTCTAACCCTAAACCTAAGCCTAACCATTACACTTACCCTAACGCTAACCCTAACTCTAACCCTAACCTTAAACCTAACCCTAACACTTACCCTAACCTTAACCCTAATCGTAACCCTAACACTTACCCTAACACTGTCCCTAACACTAACCCTAACACATACCCTTACCCTAACCCTAACCCTAACCCTAACCCTAACCGTAACCCTAAACCTAACCCTAAGCCTAACCCTAACCCTAACCTTACCCTTAACCCTAACCCTAACCCTAACCCTTACCGGTACACTAACCCTAAACCTAATCTCAACCCCAACCCTAAACCTAACCCTAACCCTAACTCTAACCCTTACCCTTACCCTATCCCCAACCCTAAACCTAACCCTAACCCTAACCCTAACCCAAGCCTTTACCCTAACCCTAACACTAATCCTAACCCTAACCCTTAACCTTACCCTCAACCTAACCCTAACCCTAAACCTTATCCTAACCCTAACCCTAACCCTAAACCTAACCCTAAACCTAACACTCACACTTACCCTTACCCTAAACCTAACCATAAACCTAACCCTAACCCTTACCTTTACCCTCACACTAACCTTAACCCTAACCCTAACACTAACCCTAACCTTAACTCTAACCCTTATCCTTACCCTAACCGTAACCCTAAACCTAACCCTAAACCTAAACCAAACCCTTACTCTTACCTTAACCCTAAACCTAACCCTAACACTTACCCTTACCCTAACCCTGACCCTAACACTAACCCTAAAACTCACCTTAACACTAACCCTTACCCGTACCCTAACTCTAACCCTAACCCTAACCCTAACACTTATCCTAACCCTAACCTAACCCTAAACCTTACCCTTAATTAACCCTAACCGTAAAGTTAACCCTAACCCTAACCCTAACCCTAACCCTTACCATAACCCTAACCCTTACCCTTACCCTAAACCTAACCCTAAACCTAACCTTAACCTTAACCCTAACCCTTACCCTTACCCTAATGCTAAACCTAACCCTAACCCTTACCCTAAACCTAACCCTAAACCTAACCTTAACCTTAACCCTAACCCTTACCCTTACCCTAAACCTAACCCTACCCTAAAACTTACCCTTAACCTAACTTTAACCCAAACCCTAACCCTAACTATTATCCTAACCCTAACTCTAACCCTAACCCTAATCCTAACACTTAAGCTAACCCTAACCCTAACCCTTATCCTAACCCTAACCCTAACCCTTACCTAACCCTAACCCTTAACCTTACCTTAACACTAACCCAAACCGTAACCCTTACCCTTAACCTAACGCTAACTCTAACCCTAACCCTAACACTAACACATATCCTAACCCTAACCCTAACCTTAACCCTAACCCTAATCCTAACCCTAACCCTTAACCTTACCCTAAACCTAACACTAACCCTAAACCTAACCCTAACCCTAACCTTAACCCTAACACTTACCATTACCCTAACCCTAACCCTAACCCTAAACCTAAACCTAACCCTAACACTAAAACTTACCCTTACCCTAAACCTAACCATAAACATAACCCTAACCCTTACCTTTACCCTCACACTAACCTTAACCCTAACCTTAACCCTAACCCTAACCTTAACTCTAACCCTTATCCTTACCCGAACCCTAACTTTAAACCTAACCCTAACCCTAAACCAAACCCTTACTCTTACCCTAACCCTAAACTTAACCCTAACCCTTACCCTTACCCTAACCCGGACCCTAACACTAACCCTAACCCTCAACTTAACCCTAACCCTTACCCTTACCCTAACACTAACCCTAACCATAACCATAACCATAACACTTATCCTAACCCTAACCCTAAAACTTACCCTTACCTAACCCTAACCGTAAACTTAACCCCAACCCTAACACTAAACCTAACCCTTACCATAAACCTAACCCTGAACCTAACCCGAACCCTAACCCTAACCCTAACCCTAAACCTTACCCTTACCCTTACCCTAACCCTAGCTTTAAACCTCAACCTAACCCTAACCCTAACTTTACCCCTAACCCTAACACTAACCCTAACCCTTAAACTTACCCTTACCCTAACCATAACACTAAACCTAACCCTAAGCTAACCCTAACCCTAACAACTAACCATAACCCTAACCCTAACCCTTAACCTTATCCTAAACCTACCCCTAACCCTAACACTTACCATAACCCTAACAGTAATGCTAAACCTAACCCTAACCCTAAACCTTACCCTAACCCTAAACCTAACCCTAATCCTAACCCTAACCCTTACCTTTTCCCTAACCCTAACCCTAACCATAACCCTTACCCTTACCCTACCCTAACCCTAAACCTAACCCTAACCCTTACCCTAACCTTATCCCTAACCTTAACCCTAACCCTTAGCCTTACCTTACCCTAAACCTAACCCTAAAACTAACCCTAACCCTAACCCTAACCCTAACCTTTACCCTTACCCTAACCCTAACCCTAACCCTAAACCTTACCCTAACCCTAACCCTAACCCTAACCCTTTACCCTCACCCTAACTTTAACCCTAACCCTAACCCTACATCTTATCCTAACCGTAACCCTAACCCTAACCATAACACTAAAACTAACCCTAAACCTAACCCTAACCCTAACACTTAAACTAACCCTAACCCTAACCCTTACCCTAACCCTAACCCTTACTTAACCCTAACCCTAACCCTAACACTCACCCTTACCTTAACACTAACCCTAACCCTAACCCTAACCCTTACCCTTACCCTAACGCTAACTCTAACCCTAACTCTAACACTAACACATACCCTTACACTAACCCTAATCCTAACCCTAACCATAACCCAAAACCTAACCCTAACACTAACCCTAACCCTAAAGCTAAACATAACCCTTACCATTACCCTAACCCTAAACCTAACCCTAACCATTCCACTTACCCTAACGCTAACCCTAACCCTAACCCTAACCTTAAACCTAACCCTAACACTTACCCTAACCTTAACCCTAATCGTAACCCTAACACTTACCCTAACACTGTCCCTAACCCTAACCCTAACACATACCCTTACCCTAACCCTAACCCTAACCCTAACCGTAACCCTAAACCTAACCCTAACCCTAACCCTAACCCTAAACCTTACCCTTAACCCTAAACCTAACCCTAACCCTTACCGGTACACTAACCCTAAACCTAATCTCAACCCCAACCCTAAACCTAACCCTAACACTAACCCTAACCCTTACCCTTACCCTATCCCTAACCCTAAACCTAAACCTAACCCTAACCCTAACCAAAGCCTTTACCCTAACCCTAACCCTAAACCTAACCCTAACACTTAACCTTACCCTAAACCTAACCCTAACCCTAAACCTTACCCTAACCCTAACCTTAACCCTAACCCTTACCCTTACCCTAACCCTAACCCTAACCCTAACCCTAACCCTAAACCTAAACCTAAACCTAACACTCACACTTACACTTACCCTAAACCTAACCATGAACCTAACCCTAACCCTTACCTTTACCCTCACACTAACCTTAACCCTAACCCTAACACTAACCCTAACCTTAACTCTAACCCTTATCCTTACCCTAACCGTAACCCTAAACCTAACCCTAAACCTAAACCAAACCCTTACTCTTACCCTAACCCTAAACCTAACCCTAACACTTACCCTTACCCTAACCCTGACCCTAACACTAACCCTAAACCTCACCTTAACCCTAACCCTTATCCTTACCCTAACTCTAACCCTAACCCTAACCCTAACCCTAACCCTTACCATAACCCTAACCCTAATCCTAACCCGAACCCTACCCTAATCCTAACCCTAACCCTTACCCTTACCCTAAACCTAACCCTAAACCTAACCTTAACCTTAACCCTAACCCTTACCCTTACCCTAATGCTAAACCTAACCCTAACCCTTACCCTAAACCTAACCCTAAACCTAACCTTAACCTTAACCCTAATCCTTACCCTTACCCTAACCCTAACCCTACCCTAAAACTTACCCTTAACCTAACTTTAAACCAAACCCTAACCCTAACTCTTATCCAAACCCTAACTCTAACTCTAACCCTAACCCTAACCCTTAAACTAACCCTAAACCTAACCCTTACCCTAACCCTAACCCTAACCCTAACCCTTACCTAAACCTAACCCTTAACCTTACCTTAACACTAACCCAAACCCTAACCCTTACCCTTACCCTAACGCTAACTCTAACCCTAACCCTAACACTAACACATATCCTAACCCTAACCCTAACCTTAACCCTAACCCTAATCCTAACCCTAACCCTTAACCTTACCCTAAACCTAACACTAACCCTAAACCTAACCCTAACCCTAACCTTAACCCTAACACTTACCATTACCCTAACCCTAACCCTAAACCTAAACCTAACCCTAACCCTAACACTAAAACTTACCCTTACCCTAAACCTAACCATAAACATAACCCTAACCCTTACCTTTACCCTCACCCTAACCTTATCCCTAACCTTAACCCTAACCCTAACCTTAACTCTAACCCTTATCCTTACCCTAACCCTAACCTTAAACCTAACCCTAACCCTAAACCAAATCCTTACTCTTACCCTAACCCTAAACTTAACCCTAACCCTTACCCTTACCCTAACCCGGACCCTAACACTAACCCTAACCCTCAACTTAATCCTAATCCTTACCCTTACCCTCACACTAACCCTAACCCTAACCCTAACCATAACACTTATCCTAACCCTAACCCTAAACCTTACCCTTACCTAACCCTAAACGTAAACTTAACCCCAACCCTAACAATAAACCTAACCCTTACCATAACCCTAACCCTGAACCTAACCCGAACCCTAACCCTAACCCTAACCCTAACCTTTACCCTTACCCTTACCTTAACCCTAGCTTTAAACCTCAACCTAACCCTAACCCTAACTTTACCCCAAACCCTAACCATAACCCTAACACTTAAACTTACCCTTACGTTAACCCTAAGCCTAACTCTAACCCTAACAACTAACCATAACCCTAACCCTAAACCTTACCCTTACCCTAACCCTACCCCTAACCCTAACACTTACCATAAACCTAACAGTAATGCTAACACTAACCCTAACCCTAAACCTTACCCTAACCCTAAACCTAACCCTAACCCTAACCCTAACCCTTACCTTTTCCCTAACCCTAACCCTAACCCTAACCCTTACCCTTACCCTAACACTAACCCTAAACCTAACCCTAACCCTAACCCTAACCTTATCCCTAACCTTAACCCTAACCCTTAGCCTTACCTTACCCTAAACCTAACCCTAAAACTAACCCTAACCCTAACCCTAACCCTAACCTTTACCCTTACCCTAACCCAAAACCTAAACCTTACCCTAACCCTAACCCTAACCCTAACCCTTTACCCTCACCCTAACTTTAACCCTAACCCTAACCCTACATCTTATCCTAACCGTAACCCTAACCCTAACCATAACACTAAAACTAACCCTAAACCTAACCCTAACCCTAACACTTAAACTAACCCTAACCCTAACCCTTACCCTAACCCTAACCCTAACCCTAACCCTTACTTAACCCTAACCCTAACCCTAACACTTACCCTTACCTTAACACTAACCCTAACCCTAACCCTAACCCTTACCCTTACCCTAACGCTAACTCTATCCCTAACTCTAACACTAACACATACCCTTACACTAACCCTAATCCTAACCCTAACCATAACCCTAAACCTAACCCTAACACTAACCCTAACCCTAAAGCTAAACATAACCCTTACCATTACTCTAACCCTAAACCTAACCCTAACCATTACACTTACCCTAACGCTAACCCTAACCCTAACCCTAACCTTAAACCTAACCCTAACACTTACCCTAACCTTAACCCTAATCGTAACCCTAACACTTACCCTAACACTGTCCCTAACCCTAACCCTAACACATACCCTTACCCTAACCCTAACCCTAACCCTAACCGTAACCCTAAACCTAACCCTAACCCTAAACCTTACCCTTAACCCTAACCCTAACCCTAACCCTTACCGGTACACTAACCCTAAACCTAATCTCAACCCCAACCCTAAACCTAACCCTAACACTAACCCTAACCCTTACCCTTACCCTATCCCTAACCCTAAACCTAAACCTAGCCCTAACCCTAACCAAAGCCTTTACCCTAACCCTAACCCTAATCCTAACCCTAACCCTTAACCTTACCCTAAACCTAACCCTAACCCTAAACCTTACCCTAACCCTAACCTTAACCCTAACCCTTACCCTTACCCTAACCCTAACCCTAAACCTAACCCTAAACCTAACCCTAAACCTAACACTCACACTTACCCTTACCCTAAACCTAACCATAAAGCTAACCCTAACCCTTACCTTTACCCTCACACTAACCTTAACCCTAACCCTAACACTAACCCTAACCTTAACTCTAACCCTTATCCTTACCCTAACCGTAACCCTAAACCTAACCCTAAACCTAAACCAAACCCTTACTCTTACCCTAACCCTAAACCTAACCCTAACACTTACCCTTACCCTAACCCTGACCCTAACACTAACCCTAAACCTCACCTTAACCCTAACCCTTATCCTTACCCTAACTCTAACCCTAACCCTAACCCTAACCCTAACACTTATCCTAACCCTAACCCTAACCCTAAACCTTACCCTTACCTAACCCTAAACGTAAACTTAACCCTAACCCTAACCCTAACCCTAACCCTTACCATAACCCTAACCCTAATCCTAACCCGAACCCTAACCCTAACCCTAACCCTAACCCTTACCCTTACCCTAAACCTAACCCTAAACCTAACCTTAACCTTAACCCTAACCCTTACCCTTACCCTAATGCTAAACCTAACCCTAACCCTTACCCTAAACCTAACCCTAAACCTAACCTTAACCTTAACTCTAATCCTTACCCTTACACTAACCCTAACCCTACCCTAAAACTTACCCTTAACCTAACTTTAACCCAAACCCTAACCCTAACTCTTATCCAAACCCTAACTCTAACTCTAACCCTAACCTTAACCCTTAAACTAACCCTAAACCTAACCCTTACCCTAACCCTAACCCTAACCCTAACCCTTACCTAACCCTAAACCTTAACCTTACCTTAACACTAACCCAAACCCTAACCCTTACCCTTACCCTAACGCTAACTCTAACCCTAACCCTAACACTAACACATATCCTATCCCTAACCCTAACCTTAACCCTAACCCTAATCCTAACCCTAACCCTTAACCTTACCCTAAAGCTAACACTTACCCTTACCTAACCCTAACCCTAACCTTAACCCTAACACTTACCATTACCCTAACCCTAACCCTAACGCTAAACCTAAACCTAACCCTAACCCTAACACTAAAACTTACCCTTACCCTAAACCTAACCATAAACCTAACCCTAACCCTTACCTTTACCCTCACCCTAACCTTAACCCTAACCTTAACCCTAACCCTAACCTTAACTCTAACCCTTATCCTTAACCTAACCCTAATCTTAAACCTAACCCTAACCCTAAACCAAACCCTTACTCTTACCCTAACCCTAAACTTAACCCTAACCCTTACCCTTACCCTAACCCGGACCCTAACACTAACCCTAACCCTCAACTTATCCCTAACCCTTACCCTTACCCTCACACTAACCCTAACCCTAACCATAACCATAACACTTATCCTAACCCTAACCCTAAACCTTACCCTTACCTAACCCTAACCGTAAACTTAACCCCAACCCTAACACTAAACCTAACCCTTACCATAACCCTAACCCTGAACCTAACCCGAACCCTAACCCTAACCCTAACCCTAACCCTTACCCTTACCCTTACCTTAACCCTAGCTTTAAACCTCAACCTAACCCTAACCCTAACTTTACCCCAAACCCTAACCATAACCCTAACACTTAAACTTACCCTTACCCTAACCCTAACACTAAACTTAACCCTAAGCCTAACCCTAACCCTAACAACTAACCATAACCCTAACCCTAAACCTTACCCTTACCCTAACCCTACCCCTAACCCTAACACTTACCTTAACCCTAACAGTAATGCTAACACTAACCCTAACCCTAAACCTTACCCTAACCCTAAACCTAACCCTAACCCTAACCCTAACCCTTACCTTTTCCCTAACCCTAACCCTAACCCTAACCCTTACCCTTACCCTAACCCTAACCCTTAACCTAACCCTAACCCTAACCCAAACCTTAACCCTAACCTTAACCCTAACCCTTAGCCTTACCTTACCCTAAACCTAACCCTAAAACTAACCCTAACCCTAACCCTAACCCTAACCTTTACCCTTACCCTAACCCTAACCCTAAACCTAAACCTTACCCTTACCATAACCCTAACCCTATCCCTAACACTTACCCTAACCCGAAGCCTAACCCTTACCCTTAAGCTAATCCTAACCCTAACCTTAACCCCAACCCTAAACCTATCACTAACCCTAACCCTTACCCTAACCCTAACCCTAACCCTAACACTAACACCTACCTTTACCATAACGATAACCGTAACCCTTAATCTAACCCTAACCCTAACCCTAAACCTAACCCTTAACCAAACCCTAACACTAACCCTAACACCTAACCCTAACCCTTACCCTAACCCTAACCCTAACTCTAACCCTAACCCTAACCCTTACCCTTACCCTAATCCTAACCCTAACCCAAACCCTTCCCCTTCCCCTAACGCTAAACCTAACCCTAACACTAACACTTACTCTAACCCTAACCCTAACCCTAACCCTTACCCTTCCCTAATCCTAACCCTAACCTCAACCCCTACCCCAAACCTAACCCTAATCCTAACCCTAACCCTTACACTAACCCTAACCCTAACTCTACCCTAACACTTATCCTTACCCTAAATTTAACCCTTATCCTAACCCTACCCCTAACTTTAACACTAACTCTAACCCTTTAACTAACCCCTAACCCTATCCCTTACCCAAACCCTAACCTAAACCTTACCCTTACTCAAACCCTAACCCTAACTCTAACCCTAACCCTAACACTAACCCTTACCCTTACCCTAAACCTTACCTAAACCCTAACCCTAACCCTAACCTTAATTCTAAACCTTATCCTTACCCTAACCCTAACCCTAAACCTAACCCTAACCGTAAACGTAACTATTACCCTTACCCTAACGCTAAACCTAAACCTAATCCTTACCCTTACCATAACCATAACCCTAACCCTAATCCTAACCTAAACCCTAACGCTAACCCTTACCCTAACCCTAACCCTAACCCTAACACTTACCCTAACCCTAACCCTAACCCTAAGCCTAACCTTAACCATAACCATAACCCTAACCAAAACCCTTACACTAACCCAAACCCTAAACGTAACCCGAACTGCAACCCTATACCTAACCCTAAATCTTATCCTTACCCTAACCCTAAACCTAAACCTAACACTAACCCTAACCCCTAACCCTAACCGTAACTCTAACCCTAACTGTAACCCTTACCCTTACCCTAAACCTCACCCTAAATATAACCCTTACCCTAACCCTAAGCCCAATACTAAACCTAACAATAACCCTAACCCTTACCCTAACCCTAACCTTAACCCCAACACTAAACCTAACCCTAACCCTAACCATAAACCTTACCCTAAACCTAACCCTAACCCTAAACTTAACCCTAACCCTAACCTTAACCCTAACCCTTACCCTTATCCTAACCCTAAACCTAAACTTAACCCTAAACCTAACACTAACACTTACCCTTACCCTAAACCTAACCATAAACCTAACCCTAACCATTACCTTTACCCTCACCCTAACCTTAACCCTAACCCTAACACTAACCCTAACCTTAACTCTAACCCTTATCCTTACCCTAACCGTAACCCTAAACCTAACCCTAAACCAAACCCTTACACTTACCCTAACCCTAAACCTAACCCTAACACTTACCCTTACCCTAACCCTGACCCTAACACTAACCCTAACCCTCACCTTAACCCTAACCCTTACCCTTACCATAACTCTAACCCTAACCCTAAACCTAGCCCTAACCCTAACCCTAACCCTAACACTTATCCTAACCCTAACCCTAACCCTAAACCTTACCCTTACCTACCCCTAACCGTAAACTTAACCCTAACCCTAACCCTAACCCTAACCCTTACCATAACCCTAACCCTAATCCTAACCCGAACCCTAACCCTAACCCTAACCCTAACCCTTACCCTTACCCTAAACCTAACCCTAAACCTAACCTTAACCTTAACCCTAACCCTTACCCTTACCCTAATGCTAAACCTAACCCTAACCCTTACCCTAAACCTAACCCTAAACCTAACCTTAACCTTAACCCTAACACTTACCCTTACCCTAATGCTAAACCTAACCCTAACCCTTACCCTAACCCTAACCCTAAACTTAACCCCAACCCTAAATCTGACCCTTACCCTAACCCTAACCCTAACCCTACCCTAAAACCTACACTTAACCTAACTTTAATCCTAACCCTAACCCTAACCCTTACCCTAACCCTATCCCTAACCCTAACACTTAACCTAACCCTAACCGTACCCTAACCCTAAGCCTAACCTTAACCATAACCATAACCCTAACCAAAACCCTTACACTAACCCAAACCCAAAACCTAACCTGAACTGTAACCCTATACATAACCCTAAATCTTATCCTTACCCTAAACCTAAACCTAACACTAACCGTAACCCCTAAACCTAACCGTAACACTAACCCTAACCGTAACCCTTACCCTTACCCTAAACCTAACCCTAACCATAACCCTTACCCTAACCCTAACCCCAACACTAAACCTAACCCTAACCCTAACCCTTACCCTAAACCTAACCTTAACCCCAACACTAAACCTAACCCTAAACCTAAACCTAAACCTTCCCTTACCCTTACCCTTAACCTAACCCTAACCCTAACCCTAAACCTAACCTTAACCTTAACCCTAACCCTTACCCTAACGCTAAACCTAACCCTAACCATTACCCTAACCCTAACCCTAACCTTAACCCCAACCGTAAACCTAACCCTAACCCTAACCCTACCCTAAAACTTACCCTTAACCTAACTTTAACCCTAACCCTAACCCTAACTCTTATCCTAACCCTAACCCTAACACTAACACTTAAACTAACCCTAACCCTAACCCTTACCCTAACCCTAACCCTAACCCTAACCCTTACCTAACCCTAACCCTAACCCTAACCCTTACCCTTACCTTAACACTAACCCTAACCCTAACCCATACCCTTACCCTAATGCTAACTCTAACCCTAACTCTAACACTAACACATACCCTTACACTAACCCTAATCCTAACCCTAACCGTAACCCTAAACCTAACCCTAACCCTAACCCTAACCCTAACGCTAAACATAACCCTTACCATTACTCTAACCCTAAACCAACCCTAACCCTTACACTTACCCTAACGCTAACCCTAACCCTAACCCTAACCCTTATCCTAAACCTAACCATAAACCTAACCCTAACCATTACCTTTACCCTCACCCTAACCTTAACCCTCACCCTAACACTAACCCTAACCATAACTCTTACCCTTATCCTTACCCTAACCGAAACCCTAAACCTAACCCTAAACCTAAACCTAAGCCTTACTCTTACCCTAACCCTGGACCTAACCCTAACACTTACCCTTACCCTAACCCTGACCCTAACACTAACCCTAACCCTCACCTTAACCCTAACCCTTACCCTTACACTAACTCTAACCCTAACCCTAACCCTAACCCTAACCCTAACCCTAACACTTATCCTAACCCTAACCCTAACCCTAAACCTTACCCTTCCCTAACCCTAACCGTAAACTTAACCCTAACCCTAACCCTAACCCTAACCCTTACCATAACCCTAACCCTAATCCTAACCCGAACCCTAATCCTAAACCTAACCCTTACCCTTACCCTAAACCTAACCATAAACCTAACCTTAACCTTAACCCTCACCCTTACCCTTACCCTAATGCTAAACCTAACCATAACCCTTACCCTAAACCTAACCCTAAACCTAACCTTAACCTTAACCCTAACCCTTACCCTTACCCTAATGCTACAACTAACCCTAACCCTTACCCTAACCCTAACCCTAAACTTAACCCCAACCCTAAATCTAACCCTTACCCTAACCCTAACCCTAACCCTACCCTAAAACTTACCCTTAACCTAACTTTAACCCTAACCCTAACCCTTACCCTAACCCTATCCCTAACCCTAACACTTACCCTAACCCTAACCCTAACCCTAAGCCTAACATTAACCATAACCATAACCCTAACCAAAACCCTTACACTAACCCAAACCCAAAACCTAACCTGAACTGTAACCCTATACCTAACCCTAAATCTTATCCTTACCCTAACCCTAAACCTAAACCTAACACTAACCCTAACCCCTAACCCTAACCGTAACCCTAACCCTAACCGTAACCCTTACACTTACCTAAACCTAACCCTAACCATAACCCTTACCCTAACCCTAACCCCAACACTAAACCTAACCCTAACCCTAACCCTTACCCTAAACCTAACCTTAACCCCAACACTAAACCTAACCCTCACCCTAAACCTAAACCTTCCCTTACCCTTACCCTTACCCTAACCCTAACCCTAACCCTAAACCTAACCTTAACCTTAACCCTAACCCTTACCCTAACGCTAAACCTAACCCTAACCATTACCCTAACCCTAACCCTAACCTTAACCCCAACCCTAAACCTAACCCTAACCCTAACCCTACCCTAAAACTTACCCTTAACCTAACTTTAACCCTAACCCTAACCCTAAATCTTATCCTAACCCTAACCCTAACACTAACACTAACACTTAAACTAACCCTAACCCTAACCCTTACCCTAACCCTAACCCTAAACCTAACCCTAACCCTTACCCTTACCTTAACACTAACCCTAATCCTAACCCTTACCCTTACCCTAACGCTAACTCTAACCCTAACTCTAACACTAACACATACCCTTACACTCACCCTAATCCTAACCCTAACCGTAACCCTAAACCTAACCCTAGCCCTAACGCTAAACATAACCCTTACCATTACTCTAACCCTAAACCTAACCCTAACCCTTACACTTACCCTAACGCTAACCCTAACACTAACCCTAACCCTAACCTTAAACCTAACCCTAACACTTACCCTAACCGTAACCCTAACCGTAACCCTAACACTTACCCTAACACTAACTCTAACCCTAACCCTAACACATACCCTTACCCTAACCCTAACCCTAACCCTAACCCTAACCCTAACCCTAAACCTTACCCTTAACCCTAAACCTAACCCTAACCCTTACCGGTACACTAACCCTAAACCTAACCTTAACGGCAACCCTAAACCTAACCCTAACCCTATCCCTAACCCTTACCCTTACCCTAACCCTAACCCTAAACCTAACCCTAACCCTAACCCTAACCCAAGACTTTACCCTAACCCTAACCCTAATCCTAACCCTAACCCTTAACCTTACCCTAAACCTAACCCTAAACCTAAACCTAACCCTAACCCTAACCTTAACCCTAACCCTTACCCTTACCCTAACCCTAACCCTAACCCTAAACCTAAACCTTGTTGGGAGCCAGAGTGGAATCAAACTGTACCTTGACTTGCATCAGACGATGGCTATATTGTCTTATTGCTTTCTATCCCTATTCTATGTAAATGACCTTAGAATTACCATATGAATGTAACACCTGGAGGTTCCCTGGGAGAAGAGGAGGGAAAAAGGGTTAGTGGAAAATAAACGCGGCAGTCTCGGGAGTCTTTGCCTGGACTGCGGACATCCCAGACCCGGTGTGTCTGTCTCTCTTCTTTTTCTTCCTAGTCCTTGTCCCCTCTTTCAGAAACCCCAATCTGCGAACCCTGGTTTGCTGCCGGTTGTCCCCGGCATCTGGCGCCCGAACAGGGACCCTGAAAATCTGGGACGAAGGTGAAGGACCCCTCCCTGTGTTGAGTAACACATCGTAGGACTATTAAGAGAGTATAGTCAGGAGTAAAAATTATGGGTCAAGCTAATAGCCATGGGTTATTTCTACCGATCTTAACAGGCCTATTTGAAGCCCACGGAACGTGGGTGGAAAAAGGGGTGCTTCAGAGCTTCCTACAGTTTCTCGAGGAGGCATACCTGAGGTCTATAGAGGAGGAATTCCAAAAAGCCTGGCAGCGGATAGGAAAAAGAATTCAAGATTATTATGATGTATATGGCCCCGAAAAGACCCCAGTAGAGGCTACTACTGTATGGAATTTAGTAAGTGAATACATAGATCCTCTACATGAAAATGCTGAACTTAATCTTGAATTAAGGGAACTTTATGAGTTAAAGGACCCTTCTGAAGAACCTGAGGGTGAGCCATATGCCGCAGCCCAAGAGAGTCTAAGTGAGATCTTGAAAAGGGAACAACAACCAGTAGATATTGAGTATCAGAATTCAGGTTTGAATACCAAGGAGGAAAGTTATGATGAGTCATTGGAGGGCCGGGTGGCTATGATAGAGAAGAAGTTAGAAGAAATGCTACATCTTCTATCGAAAATGGGGACAGAGCAGAGAGCCCCCCCAGAAGTAGGAAAGAAATATGACCCTCAGGCCACTATGGTGTCTGATTCTAAACCTTACCCCTCACACCCACCGCCTCCAGCTGCAGCCTTACAGCCTCAATCCCTTTCTCAACCTTTAGGCAAGCCTAAAGGCCCTAGCAACAAGTCCCTTTTAACAGGCACTACAACCAGGCACAGTGCATCGCAATTAAACCCGACTCAGGCTGCTAGAGAGAGGGAAGGTATTTCAGGGCCTCGATGCTTCCCTAGTTTAGTTGATCATGATGAACAAGTATACCATCAACCTTTTCCTGTTAAACTATTACAGGATTTAAAAAATGCCTGCTCCCAATATGGGCCAACTGCCCCTTTTACTCAAGTAATATTGGAGGCCGCGTGTGCTGGTATTGCATGCCCAAATGACTGGAAGCGGCTTGCCAGAGCATGCCTTAGTGCAGGAGAGTACTTATTATGGGAGACAGAGTTCACTGCACAGTGTCGGGCTAAAATTGAAACAAATAGGTCTAAGAACCTGCCTTACACTGTTGATCAGTTGTTAGGAGAGGGAACCTATAAAAACACCGAAGATCAATTGGGTTATGCAAAGGAGGCCTATTTACAAATAAATGCTGCGGCGAGAGAGGCTTGGAAAAAGTTACGCAATTCCAATCGTACAAAAAATCTAGTAGAAGTTAAACAGGGACCGAATGAACCTTATCTAGAATTTTTGTCTCGATTAATGGAGACTGCAGACTGCCTAGTACAAGATGAGAATGCAAGAAAGAGTATAGTTAGACACATAGCCTATGAAAATGGCAACGCCGCCTGTCAGGCGGCTATCAGACCCCATAGGAATAAGGGAGGAATCACGGACTTTATTTCACTGTGTGCTGATATTGGACCCTCCCATGTACAAGGCCTTACTTTAGCCGCCGCTCCTCAAGGAAAGACTGTTACTGAGTCTCTAAAATATAGAGGTCAGCGGCATCCTCGGGATGCTAGACCCCAAGGGCGTTGCTTTTCTTGTGGACAAATAGGACATTGGAGGACGCAATGCCCACGCCAGGCCAGGCAAAAGAGAGAAAAATCACCTGGCACATGTCCACGCTGTGGTAAAGGGAAGCACTGGGCTAAAGATTGCAAGTCAGCAACAAATCGCAATGGCCGCCCGTATTTGGGAAACTGGAGAAGGGGCCAGCCCCTGGCCCCGCAAAACCATGGGGCAGTCCCTCCCTCTTCTCGGCCACAAGTGCATCTTCTAACAACCCCCCAAGATCAGTCTCCGGCCTCCTCCTTGCCACCCCAGGAAGTGCAGGATTGGACCTCTGTTCCTCCACCTGCTCAGTATTGACCCCAGAGATGGGGACACAAGCTCTCCCCACGGGGGTCTTCGGCCCCCTTCCCCCGGGAGTGGCTGGAATGCTGTTAGGGCGAAGTAGCTCAGCCCTTAAAGGGATACAGATTACACCTGGCAAAATTGACCAGGATTTTACTGGAGAAATCAAAGTTATGGCCTCTGCCCCGAAACACGTGGTATCAATCCCAGCCGGTCAAAAATTAGCACAATTAATACTTGTGCCTTTACCTCCCGGGGAGACTGCTAATTCCCCATGTGGACAGAGAGGATTTAGATCTTCTGATATCTATTGGGTACAAAGCATAAAACAAGAGAGGCCTGAGATGACTATATTTATACAAGAAAAGCCCTTTAAAGGAATATTAGACACTGGAGCAGATGTGTCTGTGATATCTAAAAAAACATTGGCCAGCCCAATGGTCCCTGACAACCTCTATGACTTCCCTACAGGGGGTTGGGCAAGCAACTGACCCACAGCAGTGCAGTGCGATTCTTGTCTGGAGAGATGAGGAAGGGCACTCTGGTCATTTTCAGCCATTTGTCTTGGATCATCTGCCAATTAATTTATGGGGTCGTGATATCATGGAAAAAATGGGAGTGTATATGTTTATTCCTAGTGCTGCGGTCACTAAGCAGTTACTTAATCAAGGCCTCCTCCCCTTTAGGGGACTAGGCCGAGCAGCACAGGGGGAGCTAGAGCCACTCCAACCCCAGTCTCACCCTACGAGACAAGGATTAGGGTATCCCTTGATGGGAGCTGTCGTTTGCCCTCCCCCTCATGCTGATCCCATAAATTGGCTCTCTGAACAACCGGTATGGGTTGAACAGTGGCCTCTTTCTCTAGAAAAGATCATTGCAGTTCAGCAGCTGGTACAGGAACAGCTGGACTTGGGACATGTGGCCCCTTCTAACTCTCCATGGAATTCTCCAATTTTTGTTATAAAGAAAAAGTCAGGTAAATGGAGGCTGTTACAGGATTTGAGAAAGGTTAACGCGACAATGGAACTGATGGGGGCCCTACAGCCTGGCTTGCCTTCACCCATGGCAATCCAAAGGATACTTATAAGATTATTATAGATTTGAAGGATTGTTTCTATACTATACCCCTGGCACCTCAAGACTGTAAGCGCTTTGCCTTCAGCGTCCCCTCTGTTAATTTTAAAGAACCCATGAAGCGATATCACTGGCTTGTGCTCCCACAGGGCATGGCAAATAGCCCAACTTTATGTCAAAGTTTTGTAGCTAGAGCCATTTCTCCCACTCGTGAAAAATTTTCTTCTGTTTATATTGTTCATTATATGGATGACATCTTGTTGGCTTGTTCTGACCCTATCGTCGTACGACAAGCCTTTGGACAACTAAAGCAAGATCTGAGCCTCTTTGGCCTTATAATAGCAGCTGAAAAGTTTCAGGAACACCCCCCTTTTACATATCTAGGCCATATATTAGGCCCACACTATTTTAAAAGCCAAAAAATACAATTAAAAACTTCACACTTAAGAACTCTTCATGATTTTCAGCAATTCTTAGGAGATATAAATTGGCTTCGGCCTTATCTAAAGCTCTCCACAGGAGAGTTAAAACCCCTTTTTGATCTCTTAAAAGGAGATACCAACCCTACATCCTTGCGCGAATTAAATCCTGACGCCAGGAGGGCCATCCAAATTGTAGAAAAGGCAATTTCCCAGCAACAAGTGACCTATTGTGACTATTCTAAACCATGGGGAGTTTATATGTTAGCTACTTCTCACTCCCGAACTGCTGTATTGTGGCAGGATTGCCCACTTTTATGGCTTTATCTACCATCAACACCCGGCAAAGTGCTGACCCCCTACTACGAATTGGTAGCTAATCTGATACATATGTGCCGAGTGGATTCCCGTAAATATTTAGGTCAGGAACCTCATTTTATCTGTCCCATATAATCTACAACAACAAGATTGGCTATTCGCCCATTGCGATTCTTGGGCCATTGCTTGGGCCAATTATACGGGGAAAATTTTGCATCACTACCCGTCTAACAAACTTCTCCAATTTGCTGCGTGTCATACGTTTCTATTTCCTTCCATAGTACAGGCCTCGCCTTTATCTTCTGCTGCTTTGGTATTTACAGATGGATCCTCTAATGGAAAGGCTGCTTTGACCATTAATGGGAAAACTCAATATTGGGTTACGGGTTTTTCCTCCGCCCAAGAGGTGGAATTAGAGGCTGTTTTACAAGCACTCGTCCTGTTACAAGACGAGCCCTTTAACTTATACTCAGACAGTCAATATGTAATTCGTGCTCTTCAAGTCATAGAAACTGTTCCCTTTATTGGAACTACTAACTCCAATATTCAGACCCAATTTCGCCAAGTACAAACTTTGCTTTGTTCTCGCAACCACCCCTGTTTTTTTGGCTTTCTTCAAGCTCACACTAATCTTCCTGGCCCTTTAAGTGAGGGCAATGCAGTTACTGACTCTGCCACCAGAGTTTACTTAACTCAGGTTGAACTTGCTAAGCAGTCACATGCCATCCATCATCAAAACAGTCGAGCCTTGCGCCGACAGTTTAAATTATCTAGAGAAGCAGCACGACAAATAGTTAAGACTTGCTCCAACTGTGTCCCTTTTTCACCAGCCCCCCATTTAGGCATAAATCCACAAGGACTGCTTTCTAATCACATTTGGCAGATGGATGTCACACATGTTCCATCATTTGGCCGATTAAAATATGTTCATGTTACTGTAGATACTTATTCTAATTTTATCTTGGCCACCCCCCTTGCTGGGGAAGCCACTAAACATTGTATCTCTCACTGCATTCGATGCTTTGCTGAGATGGGGATTCCCTCGCAAATAAAAACAGATAATGGCCCTGGCTATGCAAGCCGAACATTTCAATCCTTCTGCCATTCCTATAATATCACTCATATTACAGGCATTCCTTACAATCCTCAAGGTCAAGGCATCGTGGAGAGAGCTAATGGATTATTAAAACATCAAATTGCTAAAATACAGAAAGGAGAGTCATATCCCGCTACCCCTGTGAATATACTTAATCATGCTTTATTTGTTTTAAATTTTTTGAATTTGGATTCAAATAATTTATCTGCTGCTCAGCGATTCTGGGAAAAAAGAGCGCAGCGTCCTTTTGCCTTAGTAAAATGGAAGGATCCCCTAACTGGTGCTTGGCATGGACCCGATCCTGTTCTAACCAGGGGTCGAGGGCATGTATGTGTTTTTTCACAAGGAGAAAATGACTCCCGCTGGCTGCCTGAATGCTGCGTTCGGATCGTGGAGAGTGACAGTGGCCATCCAAGCAGCGACTCACTGTGCCTACACCCCCAACCCTCCAGTGGTGCATCCTGCGACGTGGGAAGGACCTGAGTTATTTGTGCATGTCAATCGGGACTGCTACTGATCCACTTGTTCCACACATTCATATGAGCTGTGTTTCTCCTCCTTTTACTATTATGTAGGGACCTTTTAACATATTTATTGACTCTACACAATTTAATATGTGACATTATTTTGTCTTTACCAGCCCTCTTCTTAATAACCTTTTTTGTAAAAGATGCCCAGGTGAAAAGCAAAGGCCTCCAGAGGTAAGTAGAAGTCGGCCGACCCCCTTGTATGTCTGCGTTTTATTTTGTTTTATTTTATTTTATTTTATTTTTGTTTGTTTGTTTGAAAAGGTGCACTGTGGGCCTAAAACAGAGGCCTGGGTGGTCAAGGGACGCCTTGACCCCCCTCCCCTTCTGAGTTTCTTGTCGATAACAAGGCATACCTGAGAGTCCCACCAGCAAGACATGTCTAAATCTAAAAATAACTGTTTGGTGAAAACATTCATTTGAGCTCATGTTTTTTGTGTTAAGTGTATCTGATTGAGTCCAATTTTCTTGTTATATGTCAATGTCTGATTATTTAAAAGTCTCCGTTTCTCTGTCTTGTTCGTGTTACATATTTTTTCTTGTCCAGTTTTGTCTTTAAAATTGGTACCATTTCTAAGTATGGATCCTTATGGTTTTTCTGTGCGTACTCAAGCACACATCCTTGTTATTTATTTGAACATTTCTGGGCCTAGCATGGCCGCTCCCCCATGTCTGCAGTTGTGACAAGCCCTGGAAAAATAAATTCCAGCTAAGTTGCCTTGCAAAAAGTTTTGTTTTGAACCTGGTTCTCACCTGTAAGAGTAAAATTGGCAAAACTCTCTTGACACAAACTTCCAGAAAACGAACGGCCAATATTAATTTTGCGCACTTTATGATCTTTGAGTATGAATGTGTGTGAATGAGTGAGTGAACATGTTCAAGGTTAAATTGTCAGCATGCTGTATAAAACAATGGTTGAACTCATTTGAAACAAAGGCAATTGGGTAAATCTAAGTCTAAACTTCAAGAAAATTATTATGCTTGAATGTTTCCTATGTCTTAAAAGTATTATTGCATTGTTTTAAAGAAAAACTGGTAAAAAGTATTTTTCTAAAGATCATGAAATCTGCATTTTAAAAAATCTGGTATTGCAATACATATAGCTGTTTACATTGTAAACATTGTATCCTGTTCAGCACAGAGGTGTTAGGGAATTTGGGATTTATTACTTTAAGTTAAAGTTTGGAAACATGTATTAGAAATTTGAATGTAAAATTGTTCATTAACGTCAGAAATTTTGCCTGTCCTTTTTTGCAAACTGACACTAGAAATCTGATGGTAAAATGTGGATAATGTGATTAGTATTTTAAAGGAATGTTTAAAGGTTTATCTCCATGCTATTGGGTGTATTTTAAAAAAGGAGAGGAAACTAAGTCCAGACTTAGACTTTTGGTGCACTGATGTCTATAGTTCTTGAATTAGGGAAAAACTGTTATTTGAGTTTAAACTGTTGTTGGAGTTCTAGACAGTAATCTAAACTGCAAAAGAGCCCTTTTTTCTAAAAGGCAAGAGGAGTGCCTTGAGCCTTAGGGGGCCTGAAGGCAGAAGGAGTTCTTTGTGCCCTTAAAGGTTTTTCAATTGCAAATAAAGGCTAAGGTGTTAATTGTTTAAGCCAGTATCAGTAAAAGTTATTACGAACATTGGAAATGGGTTTCTAAACAATATTTGAAAGTGAAGTTGTCTTAAATGTTTAAAGAAAGAGAAAAAAGGAAAATTAGGACTACCAAAGTAATTGCTTAATTGCTATTTCAGCTTGCTCTTGTAAGTTACCTTATAGCAACTTCCAGCTAGCCCATGGAGAAGGACAGCAATCCTTATTCAGATGTAACTTTGGCTTTTACCAGGTTCTAGGTAAGCTCATGCTTAGAGACTATTTCTGTGTTGACCACCTTGTTGCTTTAATTGGGAGTAACGTGGCCTTTTGTAGGACTCATTGATCTGAAAGCCACAGCTTTGAGCCTGCCCGGGCAAAGCAAAGTCCCTGTGAGACTATGGTGTCTAATCTGCCAGCAGGATGCTAGGACAGAGTTGTTTCAGAGCTTGAAGTGGCAGAGTGCTAGCTCTGAGCTGAAAAGCTGGGGGGAAGCACTCAAGCACCAAGCTCGGGACTCATAGTGGTAGGGTGCTAGCCTTGAGCTGGAGAGCTGAGAGACAGTACCCAGGCCCCGAGTTCAAGTACAGCAACCAACAAAGTGAAATGCCAATGGCATGTTTATCCCTGTGTGTAGAGACACTACTGGGGCACGAAAGCCTCTGCTTGGATGGCAGAGATGGTGTCAGATCTTAGTCACTTGTGCTTGGCCAATCAAATTAATCAGAGCCGGGAGGTCATAGAATAGTTTGTAAGCATGCCTTACTAATGCCCGTGCCTTTCATAACTGGGCAGGAACTTGTCAATCTTCTGTGATAGCGGGTAGTTTAAAGTCCTAATTGAGTAAAATTTTTATTTTTTATTTTTGACACCGGCCATAAATTCAGGAAAAGTTTGTGGATCTGAGGCTTGTGTCTCTATTAATCTGTTTAGATCTGACAACTGAAGCATTGTTAAGGTTGCAGAAATTTAGTTCCCCAGACAATCAAGAAAAAGCCTTTGCAAATGGGTGCTAGGTAGGCTGCGCTGTTGTGGCCAAGGATGGTTTGTGCAGTTGTTGAATGTCAAGTATGATTTCTAGTTTGGAGTAGATTGTTGTTCCTGGTGTCTAGTCCTTGCAACCCCTTGATAAAACAGGCTGGGCTTCTTAAGGTCCCTGGTCAAGCCTGGAGACGGCGCCCCTGAGTCAGCTTGAAGAAGTCACGGAAGTTGAATCTCCGCCCATCAAATCCCCGTTGGACCAAGGGACCAAAGTCATTTTTGGAAAATGTGACAGGATAAATTAGGGGTATAGAAAAGAGTAAAAATTGCACTTGTGTTTCATTTAAAATAAAAAACGGGGGACATGATGGGAGCCAGAGTGGAATCAAATTGTACCTTGACTTCCATCAGACGATGGCTATATAGTCTTATTGCTTTCTGGCCCTATTCTATGTAAATGACCTGAGAATTACCATATGAATGTAACACCTGGAGGTTCCCTGGGAGAGGAGGAGGGAAGAAGGGGGAGTGGAAAATAAACGCGGCAGTCTCGGGAGTCTTTGCCTGGACTGCGGACATCCCGGACCCGGTGTGTCTGTCTCTCTTCTTTTTCTTCCTAGTCCTTGTCCCCTATTTCAGGAACCCCAATCTGCGAACCCTGGTTTGCTGCCGGTTGGCCCCGGCAAAACATAACCCTAAACCTAACACTAACACTTGCCCTTACCCTAAAACTAACCATAAACCTAACCCTAACCCTTACCTTTACCCTCACCCTAACCTTAACCCTAACCCTAACTCTAACCCTAACCTTAACTCTAACCCTTATCCTTACCCTAATCGTAACCCTAAACCTAACCCTAAACCTAAACCAAACCCTTACTATTACCCTAACCCTAAACCTAACCCTAACCCTTACCCTAACCCTAACCCTAACTCTAACCCTAACCCTAACCCTTACCCTTACCCTAACCCTAACACTTACTCTAACCCTAACCCTAACCCAAACCCTTCCCCTTCCCCTAACGCTAACCCTAACCCTAACCCTAACACTTACTCTAACCCTAACCCTAACCCTAACCCTTACCCTTCCCTAATCCTAACCCTAACCTTAACCCCTACCCCAAACCTAACCCTAACCCTAACCCTAACCCTTACACTAACCCTAACCCTAACTCTACCCTAACACTTATCCTTACCCAAAATTTAACCCTTATCCTAACCCTACCCCTAACTTTAACACTAACTCTAACCCTTTAACTAACCCCTAACCCTAACCCTTACCCAAACCCTAACCCTAAACCTTACCCTTACTCTAACCCTAACCCTAACCCTTACCCTTACCCTAACCCTTACCTAAACCCTAACCCTAACCCTAACCTTAATTCTAAACCTTATCCTTACCCTAACCCTAACCCTAAACCTAACCCTAACCATAAACGTAACTCTTACCCTTACCCTAACGCTAAACCTAAACCTAATCCTTACCCTTACCATAACCATAACCCTAACCCTAATCCTAACCTAAACCCTAACGCTAACACTTACCCTAACCCTAACCCTAACCCTAACACTTACCCTAACCCTAACCCTAACCATAACCCTAACCCTAAGCCTAACCTTAACCCTAACCCTTACCGTTAACCTAAACATAACCCTAAAACTATACCTAACCCTAACCCTTCCCTAACCCTAACCCTAAAACTTACCCTAACCCTAACCGTAACCCTTACCCTACCACTAACACTTAGCCTAACCCTAACCCTAACACTAATCCTTACCCTAACCCTACCCCTAACCCTAACCCTTACCCTTACCCTAACCCTAAACCTAACTTTAACCCTAAACGTAACCCTAACCCTAACCCTAACCCTTACCCTTACCCTAACCCTAACCCTAACCTTAACCCTTACTCTAAACCTAACTCCAACACTAAACCTAACCCTAACCCTAACCCTTACCCTAACCCTAACCTTAACCACAACACTAAAACTAACCCTAACCCTCACCCTAAACCTAACCTTAACCTTAACCCTAACCCTTACCCTTACCCTAACGCTAAACCTAACCCTAACCCCTACCCTAACCCTAACCCTAACCTTAACCCCAACCCTAAACCTAACTCTAACCCTAACCCTAACCCTTACCCTAACCCTAACCATAACCCTACCCTAAAACTTACCCTTAACCTAACTTTAACCCTAACCCTAACCCTAACCCTTATCCTAACCCTAACCCTAACCCTTACCCTTACCTTAACACTAACCCTAACCCTAACCCTTACCCTTACGCTAACGCTAACCATAACACTAACCCTAACCCTAACACATACCCTTACCCTAACCCTAAGCCTACCCTAACCGTAACCCTAAACCTAACCCTAAACCTAACCCTAACCTTAACCCTAACACATACCCTAATCCTAACCTTAACCCCAACACTAAACCTAACCCTAACCCTAACCATAACCCTTACCCTTACCCTAACCCTAACCCTAAACCTAACCATAACCCTTACCCTAACCTAACCCTAATCCTAACCCTAACCCATACCCTTAACCTAACCCTAACCCTAAACCTAAAACAAAACCTAACCCTAACCTTAACCCTAACCCTACCCTAACCCTTACCCTAACCCTAACCCTAATCCTAAACCTAACCCTTACACTTACCCTAACCCTAATCCTAACCCTAAATCTAACCCTAACCCTAACCTTAACCCTAACCCTTACCGTTAACCTAAACATAACCCTAAAACTAAACCTAACCCTAACCCTTCCCTAACCCTAACCCTAAAATTTACCCTAACCCTAACCGTAACCCTTACCTTACCACTAACACTTAGCCTAACCCTAACCCTAACACTAATCCTTACCCTAACCCTACCCCTAACCCTAACCCTTACCCTTACCCTAACCCTAAACCTAACTTTAACCCTAACCGTAACCCTAACCCTAACCCTAACCCTTACCCTAACCCTAACCATAACCCTAACCTAAAACTTACCCTTAACCTAACTTTAACCCTAACCCTAACCCTAACCCTTATCCTAACCCTAACCCTCACCCTACACTTACCCTAACCCTAACCCTAACCTTACCCTAACCCTAACCCTAAACCTTACCCTTACCTTAACACTAAACCTAACCCTAACCCTAACCCTAACCCTAACCCTAACCGTTACCCTTACTCTAACCCTAACCCCAAACCTAAACCTAACTCTAACCCTAACCCTAAACCTTACCCTAACCCTAACCATAACCCTAACCTAAAACTTACCCTTAACCTAACTTTAACCCTAACCCTAACCCTAACCCTTATCCTAACCCTAACCCTCACCCTGCACTTACCCTAACCCTAACCCTAACCCTTACCCTAACCCTAACCCTAACCCTTACCCTTACCTTAACACTAAACCTAACCCTAACCTTTACCCTTACCCTAACGCTAACCATAACCCTAACCCTAACCCTAACACATACCCTTACCCTAACCCTAAGCCTAACCCTAACCGTAACCCTAAACCTAACCCTAAACCTAACCCTAACCTTAACCCTAACCCTAACACATACCCAAATCCTAACCTTAACCCCAACACTAAACCTAACCCTAACCCTAGCCATAACCCTTACCCTTACCCTAACCCTAACCCTAAACATAACCCTAACCCTAAACCTAACCTTAACCCTTACCCTAACCCTAACCCTAATCCTAACCCTAACCCTAACCCTTACCCTTACGCTAACCCTAACCCTAACCCTAAAACTAACCCTAAACCTAACCTTAACCCTAACCCTACCCAAACCCTTACCCTAACCCTAACCCTAATCCTAAACCTAACCCTTACCCTTACCCTAACCCTAACCTTAAACCTAACCCTTACCCTAACCCTAACCCTAACCATTACCCTAAACCTAACTGTAACCCTTACTCTAACACTAACACTTAGCCTAACCCTATACCTAACCCTAATCCTTACCCTAACCCTAACCCTAAAGCTAACCCTTACCCTAACCCTAACCCTAACCCCTAACCGTAACCCTTAACCTAACCCTAACCCTACCCCTAACCCTAACGTTACCCTTACCCTAACCCTAAACCTAACTCTAACCCTAACCATAACCCTAACCCTAACCCTAAGCCTTACCCTAACCCTAACCCTTACCCTAACCCTATCTCTAAACCTAAACCTAACCTTAACCCTAACCCTAAACCTTACCCTTACCCTAACCCTAACCCTAAACCTAACCATAACGCTAACCTTAACCCTAACCCTTACCCTTACCCTAACCCTAACCCTAACACTTACCCTAACCATAATCCTAACCCTACCCTAACCCCTCCCTAACCCTAACACTTACCCTAACTCTAAGCCTAACATTAACCATAAACATAACCCTAACCCTAACCCTTAACCTAACCCTACCTTAAACCTAACCCGAACCCTAACCCTATCCCAAACCCTAACTCTTATCCTTAACCTAACCCTATCACTAAACCTAACACTAACCCTAACCCCTAACCCTAACCGTAACCCTAACCCTAACCCTAACCCTTACCCTTACTCTAACCCTAACCCTAACCGTAACCCTTACCCTAACCCTAACCCCAACACTAAACCTAACTCTAACCCTAACCCTTACCCTATCCCTAACCTTAACCACAACACTAACCCGAACCGTAACCCTTACCCTTACTCTAACCCTAACACTAAACCTAACCTTAACCTTAACCCTAACCCTTACCCTTACCCTAACGCTAAACCTAATCCTAACCCTTACCCTAACCCTAACCCTAACCTTAACCTTAACCCTAACCCTTACCCTTAACCTAATCCTAACCCTAACCTTAACCCCAACCCTAAACCTAACTCTAACCCGAACCCTAACCCTTACCCTAACCCTAACCCTAACCCTACCCTAAAACTTATTCTTAACCTAAATTTAACCCTAACCCTAACCCTAACCCTTATCCTAACCCTGACCTTAATCCTAACACTAACCCTTACCCTAACCCTAACCCTAACCCTAACCCTAACACTTACCCTAACCCTAACCCTAACCCTACCCTAAAACTTATTCTTAACCTAACTTTAACCCTAACCCTAACCCTAACCCTTATCCTAACCCTAACCCTAATCCTAACACTAACCCTTACCCTTATCCTAACCCTAACCCTAACCCTAACACGTACCCTAACCCTAACCCTAACCCTTACCCTAACCCTTACCCTAACCCTAACCCTAACGCTAACCCTTACCTAACCCTAACCCTAAACCTAACCCTTACCCTTACCTTAACACTAAACCTAACCCTAATCCTTATCCTTACTCTAACGCTAACCCTAACCCTAAACCTAACCCTAACACATACCCTTACCCTAACCCTAACCCTAACCCTAACACTAACCCTAACCGTAACCCTAAACCTAAACCTAAACCTAACCGTAACCCTAACCCTAACCCTTACCCTTACCCTAACCCTAACCCTAAACCTAACCCTAACCCTAAACCTAACCCTAACCCTTACCCTAACCCTAACCCTAATCCTAACCCTAAAACGAACCCTAACCGAACCTTAACCCTAACCCTTACCCTTAACCTAACCATAAACCTAAACCTAAACCTAACCCTAACCCTAACCCCAACCCTAACCCTTACCCTAACCCTAACCGTAACCCTTACCCTAACACTAACACTTAGCCTAACCCTAACCCTAACCCTAATCCTTACCCTAAACCTAAACCTAACCATAACCCTAACCCTAACCCTTACCCTAACCCTAAACCTTAACCTAACCCTAACCCTACCCCTAACCCTAACGTTACCCTTACCCTAACCCTAAAACTAACTCTAACCCTAACTGTAACCCTAACCCTAACCCTAACCCTTACCCTAACCCTAACCCTTACCCTAACCCTTACTCTAAACCTAACCCTAACCTTAACCCTAACACTAACCCTTACCCTTACCCTAACCCTAACCCTAAATATAACCTTAACCCTAACCTTAACCCTAAAACTTACCCTTACCCTAACCCTAACCCTAACACTTACCCTAACAATAACATTAACCCTAATCCTTACCCTTACCCTAACTCTAAGCCTAACATTAAACATAACCATACCCTAACCCTAACCCTTACCCTAACCCTACCCCCAAACCTAACTCTTATCCATACCCTAACCCTAACCATAAACCTAACACTAACCCTAACCCCTAACCCTAACCGTAACCCTAACTCTAACCCTAATCCTTACCCTTACCCTAACCCTAACCCTAACCGTAACCCTTATCCTAACCCTAACCCCAACACTAAACCTAACTGTAACCCTAACCCTTACAATATCCCTAAACTTAACCCGAACACTAAACCTAAACCTAACTCTAACCCTAACCCTTACCCTTACCCTAACCCTAACCCTACACCTAACCTTAACCTTAACCCTAACCCTTACCCTTACCCTAATGCTAAACCTGACCCTAACCCTTACCCTAACCCTAACCCTAACCTTAACCCCAACCATAACCCTAACCCCTAACCCTCACCCTTAACCAACCCTAATCCTACCCCTAACCCTAAAACTTACCCTTACCCTAACCCTATCCCTAACCCTAAAACTAACACTTAACCTAACCCTAACCATAACAATAACCCTTACCCTTATCCTATCTCTGAGCCTAACTTTAACCATAACCATAACCCTAACCCTAAACCTTACCCTAACCCTACCCTAAACCTAACCCGATCCCTAACCCTATCCCTAACCCTAACACTTATCCTTACCCTAACTTTAACCCTAAATCTAACACTAACCCTAACCCCTAACTCTAACAGTAACGCTCACCCTAACACTAACCCTTACCCTTACCCTAACCCTAACCCTAACCCTAATCCTTACCCCATCCCTAAACCTAACCCTACCCCTTACCCTTTCCCTAACCATAACCCTAACCCTAACACTAACCCTTACCATTACCCTAACCCTAAACCTAACTTTAATTCTAACCCTTACCCTTACCCAAACCCTAACCCTAACACTAACTGTAACCCTTACCCTAACCCTAACCTTAACCCCAAAGCTAAACCTAACCCTAACCCTGACCATAACCCTAACCCTAATCCTAACCCTTAACCTTACCCTTACCCTAACCCTAACCCTAAACCTAACCCTAACCTTAACCCTTACCCTAACTCTAACCTTAACACCAACACTATCCCTAACCATAACCCTAACCCTTAGCCTTAACCAAACCCTAACCTAACCTTAACCCCAACCCTAAAACAAACCCTAACCCTAACCCTAACTCTTAACCTAACCCTAACCCTAACCCTAACCCTAACACTTACCCTTACCCTAACCCTAAACCTAACCGTAACCCTTACCCTAACCCTAACCTTAACCACAAAATTAAACCTAACCCTAACCCTAACCCTAACCCTAATCCTAAACCTTACCCTTACCCTTACCCTAACCCTAACCCTAACCGTAACCCTTCCCCTAACCCTAACCTTAACCCCAACACGAATCCTAACCGTAACCCTAACCCTTACCCTAACCCTAACCTTAACCCAATACTGAACCTAACCCTACCACTAACCCTAACCCTAAACCTTACCCTTACCCTTAACCTAACCCTAAACTTAATCCTAACCTTAACCTTAACCCCAACCCTTACCATTACCCTAACGCTAAACCTAACCCTAACCCTTACCCTAACCCTAACGCAAACCTTAAACCCAACCCTAACCCTAACCCCTAACACTAACCCTTAACCTAACCCTAACACTACACCTAACCCTAAAACTTACCCTTACCCTAACCCTAACCCTAACCCTAACCCTAACACTAACCCTAACCCCTAACCCTAACTGTAACCCTAACCCTAACCCTAACCCTAACCTTACCCTTACCCTAACACTAACCCTAACCCTAATCCTTATCCTATCCCTAAACCTAACCCTACACCTTACCCTTTCCCTAACCTTAAACCTAACCCTAACCCTAACCCTTACCCTTACCCTAAACCTAACCCTAATTTTAATGCTAACCCTTACCCTTACCCAAACCCTAATCCTAACTGTAACGCTTACCCTAACCCTAACCTTAACCAAAAACTAAACCTAACCCTAACCCTAACCATAATCCTAACCCTAATCCTAACCCTTACCCTTTCCCTTACCCTAGCCCTAACCCTAACCCTAACCCCAACACTAACCCCAACCCTAACCCTAACCCTTACCTTAACCCTAACCTTAACCCCAACACTAAACCTAACCCTACCACTAACCCTAACCCTAAACCTTACCGTTACCCTAACCCTAATCCTAACCCTAACCTTAACCCCAACCCTAAACCTAAACCAAACCCTAACCCTTATCCTTACCCTAACCTGAAACGTAACCTTACCCTAACCCTAACCCTTAGCCTTACCCAAACCCTAACCCTAACCTTAACCACAACCCTAAACCTAACTCTAACCCTAAATCTATCCCTTACCCTAACCTAACCCTAACCCTAACACTAACACTTACTTTAACCCCAAACCTAACCCTAAGCCTTACCCTTAACCTAACCCTAACCCTAACCTTAACCCCAACCCTAAACCTAACTCTAACCCTAAACATATCCCTTACCCTAACCTAACCCTAACCTTAACCCCAACCCTAAACCTACCCCTAACCCTAACCCTAACCCTTACCCTAACCCTAACCCTAACCCAAACCCCTACCCTAACTCTGACACTAACCCTAAACCTAAACCTTATCCTAACCCTAACCCTAACACTTACCCTAACCCTAACCTAACCCTTACCCTAACTTAACCCTAACCCTTACCCTAACCTGAACCCTTATCCTTACGCTAACGCTAACCCTAACCCTAACCCTTACCCTTACCCTAACCCTAACCCTATCCCTAACTTAACCCTAACCTTAAACCTATCCCTAATCCTAACACTTAAACCTAACCCTAACCTTAACCCCAAAACTAAACCTAGCCCTAACCCTAACGCTAACCATTACCCTTACCCTAACCCTAACCCTAAACCTAACCATAACACTAACCCTAACCCTAACCCTTACCCTAACCCTAACCCTAATCGTAACCCTAACCCTTACTTTTACCCTATCCCTAACCCTAACCCTGAAACTAACCCTAACCCTAACCTGAACCCTAACCCTAACCCTAACCTTTACCATAATCCTAACCCTAACCCTAACCCTAACCCTTACCCTAACCCTAAACCTAACCTTAACCCCAACCCTAAATCTAACCTTAACCCTAACTCTAACCCTAACCCTAACCCTAACCTTAACCCTAACACTTACCCTTACCCTAACCCTAACCCTAACCCTAAACCTAACCCTAACCCTATCCCTAACCCTTGCCCTTACCCTAACCCTAACCCTAAACCTTACCCTAACCCTAACACTTAGCCTAACCCTAACCCTAATCCTTACCCTAACCCTAACCCTAACCCTTACCCTAACCGTAACCATAAACATAACCCCTAACCCTAAACCTTAACCTAACCCTAAAACTAACCCTAACCTAACCCTTACCCTTACCCTAACCCTAAACCTAACTCTAACCGTAACCGTAACCCTAAACCTAAACCTAACACTTACACTAACCCTAAGCCTTACCCTAACCCTAACCCTAACCCTAACCCTAACTTCAATCCTAACCCTCACACTTACCCTTACCCTTACCCTAACCCTAACCCTAACCCTAACACTAAACCTAACCCTAACCCTAACCCTAACCTTAACACTAACCCTATCCCTAACAATTGCCCTTACATTAACCCTAACCGTAAACCTAACACCAAACCTAACCCTAAACCTAATCCTATACCTAACCCTAACCCTAACCCTAACAATAACCCCTAACCCTACCCCTAACCCTAACTCTTACCCTTACCCTAATCCCTACCCTAAACCTAACCCTTATCCTTACCCTAACCCTAAACCTAACCCTAACCCTAACAATAACCCATACCCTTACCCTAACCCTAACCCTAACCCTAAACCTAAAACTTACCCTTACCCTAAACCTAACCCTAACTCTTATCGTAAACCTAACTCTAACCCTAACCCTAACCCTACCCTTACCTAAACCCTAACCCTAACCCTAATCCTAACATTAACCCTAACCCTAACACTAACCCTAGCACATACCCTTACCCTAACCCTAACCCTAACCCTAACCCTAAACCTAACCCTAAACCTAACCCTAACCTATCCCTAAACCTAACCCCTAAACCTTACCCTAATCCTAAACATAACCCTAACCCTAACCGTAACGCATACCCTTACCCTAACCCTAACCCTAACACTAACCCTAAATCTTACCCTTACCCTAAACCTAACCCTAACCCTAACCCTAAACCTAACCCTAAACCTAAATCTAACCCTATCTTTACCTAAACCCTAACACTCACCCTAACCCTTACCGTTACCCTTACCCTAAACCTAACCCTAACCCTAAAACTTACCCTTACCCTAACTCTAACCCTAAAGCTAACCCTAACCCTTATCCTAACCCTAACCGTAACCCTAACCCTAACCCTTTACGTAACCCTAACACTAAACCTAACCCCTAACCCTAACCCTTACCCTAACCCTAACACTAAACCTAACCCCTAACCCTAACCCTAAACCTAACCCCTAACCCTAATCCTAATCCTAAACCTAAACCTTACCCTAACCCTAAATCTAACCCTAACCCTAACCCTCACCCTAACCCTTATCCTTACCCTAACCCTAACCCTAATCGTAACCCCAACCCGAAACCTAACCCTTACCCTAACCTTAACCCTTACCCTAAACCTAACCCTACCCTAACCCTAACGCTAAAACTTACCCTTACACTAACTCTAACCCTACCCGTAAACCTAAACCTTATCCGAAACCTAACCCTAACCCTAACCCTAACCCTAACACTATCCCTAACCCTAACCCTAACCCTAAAACTTACCCTAACCTAACCCTAAACATAAACCTTACCCTAAACCTAACACTAACCCTAACCTTTACCCTAACCCTAACCCTAACAATAACCCTTTCCCTAAACCTAAACCTAACCCTAACCCTAATCCGAACCCTTACCTTAACCCTATCCCTAATCTTAACCCCAACCCTAACCCTAACCCTAACCCTAACCCTTACCCTTACCCTAACCCTAACCCTACAACTAACCTTAACCTTAACCCTAACCCTTACCCTAAACCTAACCCTAAACCTAACCCTAACCCTACCCTAACCCTTACCCTTATCCTAACCCTAATCCTAAACCTAACCCTTACCCTTACCCTAACCCTAACCCTAAACTTAAAACTAACCCTATCCCTAAACTTAATCCAACCCTAACCCTAACCCTTACCCTAACTCTAACCCTAACCCTAAACCTAACCCTTACCCTTACCCTAACCCTAACCCTAACCCTAAACCATACCCTTACTCTAACCCTAACCCTAACTCTAACCCTAACCCTAACCCTAACCCTTACCCTTACCCTAACCCTAACCTAAACCCTAACCCTAACCCTAACCTTAATTCCAAACCTTATCCTTACCATAACCCTAACCCTAAACCTAACCCTAAACCTAAACCTAACACTTACCCTTACCCAAATGCTAGACCTAAACCGAATCCTTACCCTTACCATAACCATAACCCTAACCCTAATCCTAACCAAAACCCTAACGCTAACCCTCACCCTAACCCTAACCCTAAACCTAACACTTACCCTAACCCTAACCCTAACCATAAACCTAAGCCTAACCTTAACCATAACCATAACCCTAACCAAAACCCTTACACTAACCCAAACAATAAAACCTAACCCGAACTGTAACCCTATACCTAACCCTCAATCTTATCCTTACCCTAACCCTAAACCTAAACCTAACACTAACCCTAACCCTTAACCCTAACCGTAACCCTAACCCTAACCGTAACCCTTACCCTTACCCTAAACCTAACCCTAACCATAACCCTTACCCTATCCCTAACCCCAACACTAAACCTAACCCTAAACCTAACCCTAAACCTTACCCTAACCCTAACCCTAAACCTAACCTTAACCTTAACCCTAACCCTTACCCTTAGTCTAAAGCTAAACCTAACCCTAACCCTTACCCTAACCCCAACCCTAACCTTAACCCCAACCCTAAACCTAACCCTAACCCTAACCCTAACCCTTACCCTAACCCTAACCCTACCCTAAAACTTACCCTTAACCTAACTTTAACCCTAACCCTAACCCTAACCCTTATCCTAACCCTAACCCTAACCCTAACACTTACCCTAACCCTAACCACAACCCTTACCCTAACCCTAACCCTAACCCAAACCCTTAACTAACCCTAACCCTAACCCTTACCCTTACCTTAACACTATACCTAACCCTAACCCATACCCTTACCCTAACTCTAACCCTAAACCTAACCCTAACACATACCCTTACCCTAACCCTAGCCCTAACCCTAACCGTAAGCCTAAACCTAACGCTAAACCTAAACCTAACCCTAACGCTAACACTTACCCTAACCCTAACCTTAACCCCAACACTAAACCTAACCCTAACCCTAACCATAACCCTTACCCTTACCCTAACCCTAACACTAAACCTAACCCTAATCCTAAACCTAACCCTAACCCTTACCCTACCCTAACGCTAATCCTAACCCTAACCCTTACCCTTAACCTAACCCTAACCCTAAACCTAAAACTAAACCTAACCCTAACCTTAACCCTAACCCTACCCTAACCCTTACCCTAACCCTAACCCTAATCTTAAACCTAACCCTTACACTTACCCTAACCCTAATCCTAACCCTAAATCTAACCCTAACCCTAACCTTAACCCTATCCATTGCCGTTAAACTAAACATAACCCTAAAACTAAACCTAACCCTAACCCTTCCCTAACCCTAACCCTAAAACTTACCCTAACCCTAACCGTAACCCTTCCCCTACCACTAACACTTAGCCTAACCCTAACCCTAACACTAATCCTTACCCTAACCCTACCCCTAACCCTAACCCTTACACTTACCCTAACCCTAAACATAATTTTAACCCTAACCGTAACCGTAACCTAACCCTAACCCTTACCCTTACCCTAACCCTAACCCTAACCATAAGCCTTACTCTAACCCTAACCCCAACACTAAACCTAACCCTAACCCTAACCCTTACCCTAACCTTAACATTAACCACAACACTAAACCTAACCCTAACCCTAACCCTAAACCTAAACTCAACCTTAATCCTAACCCTTACCCTTACCCTAACGCTAAACCTAACCCTAACACTTACCCTAACCCTAACCCTAAACTTAACCCCAACCCTAAACCTAACTCTAACTCTAACCCTAACCCTTACCCTAACCCTAACCATAACCCTACCCTAAAACTTACCCTTAACCTAACTTTAACCCTAACCCTAACCCTAACCCTGATCCTAACCCTAACCATCACCCTACACTTACCCTAACCCTAACCCTAACCCTTACCCTAACCCTAACCCTAACCCTTACCCTTACCTTAACACTGAACCTAACCCTAACCCTTACCCTTACCTTAACACTGAACCTAAACCTAACCCTTACCCTTACCCTAACGCTAACCATAACCCTAACCCTAACCCTAACACATACCCTTTCCCTAATCCTAAGCCTAACCCTAACCGTAACCCTAAACCTAACCCTAAACCTAACCCTAACCTTAACCCTAACACATACCCTAATCCTAACCTTAACCCCAACACTAAACCTAACCATAACCCTAACCATAACCCTTACCCTTACCCTAACCCTAACCCTAAACCTAACCCTAACCCTAAACCTAACCCTAACCCTTACCCTAAACCTAACCCTAATCCTAAACCTAACCCTTACCCTTACCCTAACCCTAACCCTAACCCTAACCCTAAAATTAACCCTAACCCTAACCTTAACCCTAACCCTACCCTAACCCTTACACTAACCCTAACCCTAATCCTAAACCTAACCCTTACCCTTACCCTAACTCTAACCCTAAACCTAACCCTTACCCTAACCCTAACCCTAACCATTACCCTAACCATAACTGTAACCCTTACTCTAACACTAACACTTAGCCTAACCCTAAACCTAACCCTAATCCTTACCCTAACCCTAAAGCTAACTCTAACCCTAACCCTAACCCTAACCCTAACCCTAACCCTAACCCTTACCCTAACCCTAACCCTAACCCTTATCCTAACCCTAACTCTAAACCTAAACCTAACCTTAATCCTAAACCTAACCCTTACCCTTACCCTGACCCTAACCCTAAACCTAACCCTAACACTAAACCTAACCCCTAACCCTAACCCTTACCCTAACCCTAACACTAAACCTAACCCCTAACCCTAACCCTAAACCTAACCCCTAACCCTAACCCTAATCCTAAACCTAAACCTTACCCTAACCCTAAACCTAACCCTAACCCTAAACCTCACCCTAACCCTTATCCTTACCCTAACCCTAACCCTAATCGTAACCCCAACCCAAAACCTAACCCTTACCCTAACCTTAAGCCTTACCCTAAACCTAACCCTACCCTAACCCTAATGCTAAAACTTACCCTTACACTAACTCTAACCCTACCCGTAAACCTAAACCTTACCCGAAACCTAACCCTAACCCTAACCCTAACCCTAACACTATCCCTAACCCTAACCCTAACCCTACCACTTACCCTAACCTAACCCTAAACATAAACCTTACCCTAACCCTAACACTAACCCTAACCTTTACCCTAACCCTAACACTAACAATAACCCTTTCCCTAAACCTAAACCTAACCCTAACCCTAATCCGTACCCTTACCTTAACCCTATCCCTAATCTTAACCCCAACCCTAACCCTAACCCTAACCCTAACACTAACCCTTACCCTTACCCTAACCCTAACCCTACACCTAACCTTAACCTTAACCCTAACCCTTACCCTAAACCTAACCCTAAACCTAACCCTAACCCTACCCTAACCCTTACCCTTATCCTAACCCTAATCCTAACCCTAACCCTTACCCTTACCCTAACCCTAACCCTAAACTTAAAACTAACCCTATCCCTAAACTTAATCCAACCCTAACCCTAACCCTTACCCTAACTCTAACCCTAACCCTAAACCTAACCCTTACCCGTACTCTCAACCTAACCCTAACCCTAAAACTAACCCTAACCCTTACCCTTACCCTAACCCTAACCCTAACCCTAACCGTAACTCTTACCCTTACCCTAACCCTAACCCTAACCCTAACCCTTACCATAACCTAACCCTAATCCTAACTCTAACACTAACACTTACCCTAACCATAACCCTAACCCTAACACTTACCCTAACCCTAACCCTAACCCTAACCCTAATCCTTACACTTACCCCCACCCTAAACCTAACTCTAACCCTAACCGTAACCCTAACCTTAACCCTAACAATTGCCCCAAACCTAACCCTAACCCTAAACCTAACCCTAACCCTAACCCTAACCTAAACCCTAACCCTTACCCTTACCCTAACCCTAATCCTAAACCTAAAACTAACCAAAACCCTAATTCTAACCCCTAACCCCACCCCTAACCCTAACCCTTACCCTTATTCTAACCCTAACCCTAACACTTACCCTTACCCTAACGCCTACCCTAACTTTAACCCTAACCCTAATCCTTACCCTAACCCTAACCCTAACCCTTATCCTTACGCTAATCCTGAACCTAACCCTAACCCTAATCCTTACCCTTACTTTTAACCTAACCCTAACCCTAACCCTAAGCCTTACCCTTACCCTAAACCTAACTCTAAACCTTACCCTAAACCTATCCCTAACCCTAACCCTAACCCTAACACTGATCCCAACACATACCCTTACCCTAACCGTAACCCTAACCCTAACCGTAACCCTAAACGTAAACCTAACCCTAATCCTATCATTAACCCTACCCCTAACCCTTACCTTACCCTAACCCCAACCCTAAACCTAACCCTAACCCTTACCCTTACCCTCACCCTAACAATAACGTTAACCCTAACCCTAACCCTAACCCTAATATTAACCCTAACCCTTATCCTTACCCTACCCATAAACCTAACCCTAAACATAACCCTAACCCTAAACCTAACCCTAACGCTAACCTTAACCCCAACATTAAACCTAAACCTACCACTAACCCTAACCCTAAACCTTACTGTTACTCTAACCCTAACCCTAAACCTAAACCTAACCTTAACTCTAACCCTTATCCTTACCCTAACCCTATCCCTAAACCTAACCCTAACTCTAAACCAAACCCTTACTCTTACCCTAACCCTAAACCTAACCCTAACCCTTACCCTTACCCTAACCCTGACCCTAACACTAACCCTAACCCTCACCTTAACCCTAACCCTTACCCTTACCCTAACACTAACCCTAACCCTAACCATAACCATAACACTTATCCTAACCCTAACCGTAATCCTTACCCTTACCTAACCCTAACCGTAATCTTAACCCCAACCCTAACCCTAACCCTAAACCTTACCATAACCCTAACCCTGAACCTAACCCGAACACTGACCCTAACCCTAACCCTAACCCTAACCCTTAAAATTACCCTTACCCTAACCCTAACACTAAACCTAACACTAACCCTAACCCTAACCCTAACAACTAACCATAACCCTAACCCTAACCCTTACCCTTACTCTAACCCTACCCCTAACCCTAACACTTACCATAACCCTAACAGTAATGTTAACACTAACCCTAACGCTAAACCTTACCCTAACCCTAAACCTAAACCTAATCCTTGCCCTAACCCTAAACCTAACCCTAACCCTTACCTTTTCCCTTACCCTAACCCTTACCCTTACCCTAAACCTAACCCTAAACCTAACCCTAACCCTAACCCTAACCCTAACCCTAACCTTAACCCTAACCCTAACCCTAACCATTAGCCTTACCTTACCCTAACCCTAACCCTAAAACTAACCCTAACCCTAACCCTAACCCTAACCTTTACCCTTACCCTAACCCTAACCCTAAACCTAAACCTAACCCTAACCCTAACCCTAACCCTTACCCTTACCCTAACCCTCACCCTATCCCTAACACTTACCCTAACCCTAAGCCTAACCCTTACCCTTAACATAATCCTAACCCTAACTTTAACCCCAACCCTAAACCTATCACTAACCCTAACCCTTACCCTAACCCTAACCCTACACCTAACCTTAACCTTAACCCTAACCCTTACCCTAAACCTAACCCTAAACCTAACCCTAACCCTACCCTAACCCTTACCCTTATCCTAACCCTAATCCTAACCCTAACCCTTACCCTTACCCTAACCCTAACCCTAAACTTAAAACTAACCCTATCCCTAAACTTAATCCAACCCTAACCCTAACCCTTACCCTAACTCTAACCCTAACCCTAAACCTAACCCTTACCCGTACTCTCAACCTAACCCTAACCCTAAAACTAACCCTAACCCTTACCCTTACCCTAACCCTAACCCTAACCCTAACCGTAACTCTTACCCTTACCCTAACCCTAACCCTAACCCTAACCCTTACCATAACCTAACCCTAATCCTAACTCTAACACTAACACTTACCCTAACCATAACCCTAACCCTAACACTTACCCTAACCCTAACCCTAACCCTAACCCTAATCCTTACACTTACCCCCACCCTAAACCTAACTCTAACCCTAACCGTAACCCTAACCTTAACCCTAACAATTGCCCCAAACCTAACCCTAACCCTAAACCTAACCCTAACCCTAACCCTAACCTAAACCCTAACCCTTACCCTTACCCTAACCCTAATCCTAAACCTAAAACTAACCAAAACCCTAATTCTAACCCCTAACCCCACCCCTAACCCTAACCCTTACCCTTATTCTAACCCTAACCCTAACACTTACCCTTACCCTAACGCCTACCCTAACTTTAACCCTAACCCTAATCCTTACCCTAACCCTAACCCTAACCCTTATCCTTACGCTAATCCTGAACCTAACCCTAACCCTAATCCTTACCCTTACTTTTAACCTAACCCTAACCCTAACCCTAAGCCTTACCCTTACCCTAAACCTAACTCTAAACCTTACCCTAAACCTATCCCTAACCCTAACCCTAACCCTAACACTGATCCCAACACATACCCTTACCCTAACCGTAACCCTAACCCTAACCGTAACCCTAAACGTAAACCTAACCCTAATCCTATCATTAACCCTACCCCTAACCCTTACCTTACCCTAACCCCAACCCTAAACCTAACCCTAACCCTTACCCTTACCCTCACCCTAACAATAACGTTAACCCTAACCCTAACCCTAACCCTAATATTAACCCTAACCCTTATCCTTACCCTACCCATAAACCTAACCCTAAACATAACCCTAACCCTAAACCTAACCCTAACGCTAACCTTAACCCCAACATTAAACCTAAACCTACCACTAACCCTAACCCTAAACCTTACTGTTACTCTAACCCTAACCCTAAACCTAAACCTAACCTTAACTCTAACCCTTATCCTTACCCTAACCCTATCCCTAAACCTAACCCTAACTCTAAACCAAACCCTTACTCTTACCCTAACCCTAAACCTAACCCTAACCCTTACCCTTACCCTAACCCTGACCCTAACACTAACCCTAACCCTCACCTTAACCCTAACCCTTACCCTTACCCTAACACTAACCCTAACCCTAACCATAACCATAACACTTATCCTAACCCTAACCGTAATCCTTACCCTTACCTAACCCTAACCGTAATCTTAACCCCAACCCTAACCCTAACCCTAAACCTTACCATAACCCTAACCCTGAACCTAACCCGAACACTGACCCTAACCCTAACCCTAACCCTAACCCTTAAAATTACCCTTACCCTAACCCTAACACTAAACCTAACACTAACCCTAACCCTAACCCTAACAACTAACCATAACCCTAACCCTAACCCTTACCCTTACTCTAACCCTACCCCTAACCCTAACACTTACCATAACCCTAACAGTAATGTTAACACTAACCCTAACGCTAAACCTTACCCTAACCCTAAACCTAAACCTAATCCTTGCCCTAACCCTAAACCTAACCCTAACCCTTACCTTTTCCCTTACCCTAACCCTTACCCTTACCCTAAACCTAACCCTAAACCTAACCCTAACCCTAACCCTAACCCTAACCCTAACCTTAACCCTAACCCTAACCCTAACCATTAGCCTTACCTTACCCTAACCCTAACCCTAAAACTAACCCTAACCCTAACCCTAACCCTAACCTTTACCCTTACCCTAACCCTAACCCTAAACCTAAACCTAACCCTAACCCTAACCCTAACCCTTACCCTTACCCTAACCCTCACCCTATCCCTAACACTTACCCTAACCCTAAGCCTAACCCTTACCCTTAACATAATCCTAACCCTAACTTTAACCCCAACCCTAAACCTATCACTAACCCTAACCCTTACCCTAACCCTAACCCTAACCCTAACCCTAACACCTACCTTTACCCTAACCCTAACCATAACCCTTATCCTAACCCTAACCCTAACCCTAAACCTAACCCTTAACCAAACCCTAACACTAACCCTAACCCCTAACCCTAACCCTTCCCCTAACCTTAACCCTAACTCTAACCCTAACGCTAACCCTTACCCTTACCCTAACCCTAACCCTAACTCTAACCCTAACCCTAACCCTAACGCTAACCCTTACCCTTACCCTAACCCTAACCCTAACTCTAACCCTAACCCTAACCCAAATCCTTCCCCTTCCCCTAACCCTAACCCTAACCCTAACCCTAACACTTACTCTAACCCTAACCCTAACCCTAACCCTTAGCCTTCCCTAATCCTAACCCTAAACTTAACCCCTACCCCAAACCTAACCCTAACCCTAACCCTAACCCTTACACTAACCCTAACATTAACTCTACCCTAACACTTACCCTTACCCTAACTGTAACCCTTATCCTAACCCTAACCCTAACTTTAACACTAACTCTAACCCTTAAACTAACCCCTAACCCTAAACCTTACCCAAACCCTAACCCTAAACCATACCCTTATTCTAACCCTAACCCTAACTCTAACCCTAACCCTAACCCTAACCCTTACCCTTACCCTAACCCTAACCTAAACCCTAACCCTAACCCTAACCTTAATTCTAAACCTTATCCTTACCATAACCCTAACCCTAACCTAACCCTAACCCTAAACCTAACAGTTACCCTTACCCTAATGCTAGACCTAAACCTAATCCTTACCCTTACAATAACCATAACCCTAACCCTAATCCTAACCAAAACCCTAACGCTAACCCTCACCCTAACCCTAACCCTAAACCTAACACTTACCCTAACCCTAACCCTAACCATAAACCTAAGCCTAACCATAACCATAACCATAACCCTAACCAAAACCCTTACACTAACCCAAACCCTAAACCTAACCCGAACTATAACCCTATACCTAACCCTAAATCTTATCCTTACCCTAACCCTAAACCTAAACCTAACACTAACCCTAACCCTTAACCCTAACCGTAACCCTTACCCTTACCCTAAACCTAACCCTAACCATAACCCTTACCCTAGCCCTAACCCCAACACTAAACCTAACCCTAAACCTAACCCTAAACCTTACCCTAACCCTAACCCTAAACCTAACCTTAACCTTAGTCCTAACCCTTACCCTTACCCTAAAGCTAAACCTAACCCTAACCCTTACACTAACCCTAACCCTAACCTTAACCCCAACCCTAAACCTAACGCTATCCCTAATCCTAACCCGTACCCTAACCCTAACCCTACCTTAAACTTACCCTTAAACCTAACTTTAACCCTAACCCTAACCCTAACCCTTATCCTAACCCTAACCCTAACCCTAACACTTACCCTAACCCTAAACATAACCCTTACCCTAACCCTAACCCTAACCCTAACCCTTAACTAACCCTAACCCTAACCCTTACCCTTACCTTAACACTATACCTAACCCTAACCCATACCCTTACTCTAACTCTAACCCTAAACCTAACCCTAACACATACCCTTACCCTAACTCTAACCCTAACCCTAACCGTAAGCCTAAACCTAACGCTAAACCTAACCCTAACCCTAACGCTAACACTTACCCTAACCCTAACCTTAACCCCAACACTAAACCTAACCCTAACCCTAACCATAACCCTTACCCTTACCCTAATCCTAACACTAAACCTAACCCTAACCCTAAACCTAACCCTAACCCTTACCCTACCCTAACGCTAATCCTAACCCTAACCCTTACCCTTAACCTAACCTTAACCTTAAACCTAAAACTAAACCTAACCCTAACCTTAACCCTAACCCTAGCCTAACCCTTACCCTAACCCTAACCCTAATCTTAAACCTAACCCTTACACTTCCCTAACAGTAATCCTAACCCTAAATCTAAACCTAAACCTAACCTTAACCCTAACCCTTGCCGTTAACCTAAACATAACCCTAAAACTAAACCTAACCCTAACCCTTCCCTAACCCTAACCCTAAAACTTACCCTAACCCTAACCCTAACCCTTCCCCTACCACTAAGACTTATCCTAACCCTAACCCTAACACTAATCCTTACCCTAACCCTACCCCTAACCCTAACCCTTACACTTACCCTAACCCTAAACATAACTTTAACCCTAACCGTAACCGTAAACCTAACCCTAACCCTTACCCTTACCCTAACCCTAACCCTAACCATAACCCTTACTCTAACCCTAACCCCAACACTAAAACTAACCCTAAACCTAACCCTTACCCTAACCTTAACCTTAACCTCAACACTAAACCTAACCCTAACCCTAACCCTAAACCTAACCTTAACCTTAACCCTAACCCTTACCCTTACCCTAACGCTAAACCTAAAACTAACCCTTACCCTAACCCTAACCCTAACCTTAACCCCCACCCTAAACCTAACTCTAACCCTAACCCTAATCCTTACCCTAACCCTAACCATAACCCTACCCTAAAACTTACCCTTAACCTAACTTTAACCCTAACCCTAAACCTAACCCTGATCCTAACCCTAACCCTCACCCTACACTTACCCTAACCCTAACCCTAACCCTTACCCTAACCCTAACCCTAACCCTTACCCTTACCTTAACACTGAACCTAACCCTAACCCTTACCCTTACCCTAACGCTAACCTTAACCCTAACCCTAACCCTAACCCATACCCTTACCCTAATCCTAAGCCTAACCCTAACTGTAACCCTAAACCTAACCCTAAACCTAACCCTAACCTTAACCCTAACACATACCCTAATCCTAACCTTAACCCCAACACTAAACCTAACCCTAACCCTAACCATAACCCTTACCTTACCCTAACCCTAACCCTAAACCTAACCCTAACCCTAAACCTAACTCTAACCCTTACCCTAACCCTAACCCTAATCCTAAAACTAACCCTTACCCTTACCCTAACCCTAACCCTAACCCTAAAATTAACCCTAACCCTAACCTTAACCCTAACCCTACCCTAACCCTTACACTAACCCTAACCCTAATCCTAAACCTAACCCTTACCCTTACCATAACTCCAACCCTAAACCTAACCCTTACCCTAACCCTAACCCTAACCATTACCCTAACCCTAACTGTAACCCTTACTCTAACACTAACACTTAGCCTAACCCTAAACCTAACCCTAATCCTTACCCTAACCCTAACCCTAAAGCTAACTCTAACCCTAACCATAACCCTAACCCTAACCCTAACCCTTACCCTAACCCTAACCCTAACCCTTACCCTTACCCTAACCCTAACCCTAAACCTAACCCTAACGCTAACCTTAACCCTAACCCTTACCCTTACCCTAACCCTAACCCTAACACTTACCCTAACCATAATACTAACCCTAACCGTTACCCTTACCCTAACTCTAAGCCTAACATTAACCATAAACATAACTCTAAACCTAACCCTACCTTAAACGTAACCCAAACCCTAACCCTATCCCCAACCCTAACTCTTATCCTTACCCTAACTCTAACACTAAACCTAACACTAACCCTAACCCCTAACCCTAACCGTAACCCTAACCCTAACCCTAACCCTTACCCTTACCCTAACCCTAACCGTAACCGTAACCGTAACCCTTACCCTAACCCTAACCCCAACACTAAACATAACTCTAACCCTAACCCTTACCCTATCCCTAACCTTAACCCCAACACTAAACCTAACCCTAACCCTAACCCTTACCCTTACTCTAACCCTAACCCTAAACCTCACCTTAACCTTAACCCTAACCCTTACCCTCACCCTAACGCTAAACCTAATCCTAACCCTTACCCTAACCCTAACCCTAACCTTAACCCCAACCCTAACCCTAACCCTTACCCTAACCCTAACCCTAACCTTAACCCCAACCCTAAATCTAACTCTAACCGTAACCCTAACCCTTACCCTAACCCTAACCCTAACCCTACCCTAAAACTTATTCTTAACCTAACTTTAACCCTAAACCTAACCCTAATCCTTATCCTAACCCTAACCCTAATCCTAAAACTAACCCTTACCCTTATCCTAACCCTAACCCTAACCCTAACCCTAACACTTACCCTAACCCAAAACCTAACCCTACCCTAAAACTTATTCTTAACCTAACTTTAACCCTAACCCTAACCCTAACCCTTATCCTAACCCTAACCCTAATCCTAAAACTAAACCTTACCATTATACTAACCCTAACCCTAACCCTAACACTTACCCTAACCCTAACCCTAACCCTTACCCTAAACCTTACCCTAACCCTAACCCTAACGGTAACCCTTACCTAACCCTAACCCGAAACCTAACCCTTACCCTTACCTTAACACTAAACCTAACCCTAATCCTAACCCTTACTCTAACGCTAACCCTAACCCTAAACCTAACCCTAACACATACCCTTACCCTAACCCTAACCCTAACCCTAACTCTAACCGTAACCCTAAACCTAAACCTAAACCTAACCCTAACCCTAACCCTAACACTTACCCTAACCCTAACCTTAACACCAGCACTAAACCTAACCCTAACCCTAACCCTAAACCTAACCCTAAACCTATCACTAACCCTAACCCTAACCCTTACCCTTACCCTAACCCTAACCCTAACCCTAAACATAACCCTAACCCTAACCTTAACCCTAACACTTACCCTTACCCTAACCCTAACACTTACCCTAACAATAACCCTAACCCTAATCCTTACCCTTACCCTAACTCTAAGCCTAACATTAACCATAACCATACCCTAACCCTAACCCTTACCCTAACCCTTCCCCCAAA
>JANJXV010000038.1:8490000-8540000 GCA_024803745.1 Megascapheus bottae
ACTCACCCTAACCCTTACCGTTACCCTTACCCTAACCCTAACCCTAACCCTAACCCTAAAACTTACCCTTACCCTAACTCTAACCCTAAAGCTAACCCTAACCCTTATCCTAACCCTAACCGTAACCCTAACCCTAACACTTTACGTAACCCTAACACTAAACCTAACCCCTAACCCTAACCCTTACCCTAACCCTAACACTAAACCTAACCCCTAACCCTAACCCTAACTCTAATCCTTACCCTTACACTCACCATAAACCTAACTCTAAACCTAACCGTAACTCTACCCCTAACCGTAACCCTTATCCTAACCGTAACCGTTACCCTAACCGTAACCCTTACCCTAACCCTAACCCTAACCCTAAACCTAACCCTAACCCTAACCCTAACACTAACCTTAACCCTAACCCTAACCCTAACAATTGCACCAAACCTAACCCTAACCCTAAACCTAACACTAACCCTAACCCTAACCCTAACCCTTACCCTTACCCTAACCCTAATCCTAAACCTAACACTAACCAAAACCCTAATTCTAACCCCTAACCCCACCCCTAACCCTAACCCTTACCCTTATTCTAACCCTAACCCTAACACTTACCCTTACCCTAAAGCCTACCCTAACCCTAACCCTAACCCTAACCCTAACCCTTATCCTTACACTAACCCTGAACCTAACCCTAACCCTACTCCTTACCCTTACTTTTACCCTAACCCTAACCCTAACCCTAAGCCTTACCCTTACCCTAAACCTAACTCTAAACCTTACCCTAAACCTATCCCTAACCCTAACCCTAACCCTAACACTGACCCCAACACATACCCTTACCCTAATGCTAACCCTAACCCTAACCGTAACCCTAAACCTAACCCTAACCGTACCCCTAACCCTTACCCTTACCCTAACCCTAACCCTAAACCTAACCCTAACCCTTACACTTACCCTCACCCTAACATTAAGGTTAACCCTAACCCTAACCCTAACATTAACCCTAACACTTATCCTTACCCTACCCATAAACCTAACCCTAAAGCTAACCCTAACCCTAAACCTAACCCTTACCCTTACCATAACTATAACCCTAAACCTAACCCTAACCCTTACCCTTACCCTAACCCTAACCCTAAACCTTACCCTAACCCTAAACCTAACCCTAACCTTAACCGTAACCCTTACCCTTTTCCTAACCGTAACCCTAAACATAACCGTAACCCTAACCCTAAACTTTACCCAACCCTAACCCGAATCCTAACCCTAACCCTTACCCCTACCCTAACCCTAAGGCTAACCCTAAACCTAAACCTAATTCTAACCCTAACCTTAACCCTAACCCTAACCCTAAACCTAACCCTAACCCTAACCCTAACCCTTACCCTAACCCTAAACTTAAACCTTAACCCTTACCCTAACCCTAACCCTAACCATAACCATAACACTTACCCTAACCCTAACTCTAACTCTAACCCTAACCCTAAACCTTACCCTAACCCTAAGCCTAACCCTAAACCTAACCCTTATCGTAACACGAACCCTTACATTAACCCTAACACTTAACCTAACCCAAACACTTACCCTCACCCCTAACCATAACCCATACCCTACCCTAACCTTAACCCTAACCCTAACCCCTAACCCTAACCCTAACCTAACCCGAACCCCAAAACCAGCCCTAACCCTAACTCTAACACTTAACATTATCCTAACCCTAACACTTACCCTTACCCTAACCCCTAATCTAACCCTAAACCTTACTCTAAACCTTACCATAACCCTAACCCTAAACCTAACCCTAATCCTAAACCTTACCCTTACAATAACCCTAAACCTAACCCTAACCCTAACCTTAACCCTAACACTTACCCTTACCCTAACCCTAACCCTAACCCTAAACCTTACCCTTACCTAAACCTAACCCTAATCCTTACCCTAAACCTAACCCTAACCCTAACCCTAACCTTAACCCTTACCCTTACCTTAACGCTAATCCTAACCCTAACCCTAACCATAACCCTAACACATACCCTTACCCTAACCCTAACCCTAACCCTAACCGTAACCCTAAACCTAACCCTAAACCTAACCCTAACCCTACCCGTAACCCTAAACCTAACCCTAAACCTAACCCTAACAATAACCCTTACCCCAAACCTAACCTTAACCCCAACACTAAACCTAAACTTATCCCTAACCCCAACCTTGACCCTTACCCTAACCCTAACCCTAAACCTAACCCTAACGCTAACCCTTACCCTAAACCTAACCCTAATCCTAACCTTAACTCTTACCCTTACCCTAAACCTAACCCTAACCCTAAAACAAACCGTAACCGTAACCGTTACCTTAACCCTAACCCTAAACTTTACCCAACCCTAACCCCAATCTTAACCCTAACCCTTACCCTTACCCTAACCCTAAGGCTAACCCTAAAGCTAAACCTAATTCTAACCCTAACCCTAACCCTAACCCTAACCCTTCACCTAACCCTAACCCTTACCCTAACCATACCCCTAACCATAACCCTTACCTTTACCCTAACCCTAACCCTAAACCTAACCCTTACGCTTACCCTAACCCTAACCCTAACCTTAACTCTAAACCTAACCGTAACACTAACCCTTACCCTTACCCTAAACCTAACCCTAAAACTAACCCTAACCCTAAACCTATCCCTAACCCTAACCTTTACCCTTACCCTAACCCTAACCCTAAACCTAAAGCTTACCCTTACCCTAACCCTAACACTAACCTTAATGCTAATTCTAACCCTAACCCTAACCCTTACACTAACCCAAACACTAACCCTTACCCTTAACCTAAACCTAACCCTAAACCTAACCCTAACCCTAACCTTAACCCTAAACCTAACCTTAACCCTAACACTTACCCTAACGCTATACTTAAACCTAACCCTAAACCTAACGCTAACCCTAACCTTAACCCTAACCATAACCCTTACCCATATCCTAACCCTAACCCTAACTCTAAACCTAACCCATAACCTTACCCTAAGCCTAGCCCTTACCCTAACCCTAACATTAACCCCAACACTAAACCTAACCCTAACCCTAACCCTAACCCTAACCCTTAACCTTACCCTAACCCACTCCCTACACCTAACATTAACCCTAACCATAACCCTTACCCTAACTCTAACCCTAAACCTAACCCTAACCCTTACACTTACCCTAACCCTAACCCTAACCGTAAAACTAACCCCAAACCTAACCTTAACCCTAACCCTAAACCTAACCCTTACCCTAACCTTAACCCCAACACTAAACCTAACCCTAACCCTAAACCTAACACTAACCCTAACCCTAACCCTTACCCTTACCCTAAACCTAAACCTAACTCTAATCCTAACCTTAACCCTAACATTAAACCTCACTCTACCCTAGCCCTTACCCTAACCCTAACCCTAACCCTAACACTAACCTTAACTTTAACCCTAACCCTAAACCTAACTCTTACCCTTACCTTAACCCTAACCCTTAACCTTACCGTAACCCTAACGCTAACCTTAAACTTAACCCTAACTCTAACCCTAACCCTAACCTTAACAATAACCTTAACACTAATCCTAACCCTTACCTTTATCCTAACCCTAAACCTAACCCTAACCCTAACCCTAACTCTTACCCTTACCCTAACCCGAAACCTAATCCTAACCTGAACACTCAACCTTACCCTTACCCTAAACCTAACCCTAAACCTTACCCTAAACCTTCCCCGAAGCCTAACCCTAACTGTTACCCTTACCTTAACCCTTACCCTAACCCTAACCCTAACCCTAACACTTCCCCTAACCCTAACTCTAACTCTAACCCTAACCCTAAACATTACCGTAACCCTAACCCTAACCCTAAACCTAACCCTTATCGTAACACTAACCCTAACATTAACCCTAACCCTTAACCTAACCCTAACACTTACCCTAACCCCTAACCATAACCCATATCCTAACCCTAACCCTAACCCTAACCCCTAACCCTAACCCTAACCCGAACCCAAACCCTAACCCTAACCCTAACTCTAACACTTAACATTATCCTAACCCTAACCCTAAGCCTAACACTTACCCTTACCCTAACCCCTACTCTAACCCTAACCCTTACCCTAAACCTTACCCTAACCCTAACCCTAAACCTAACCTTAATCCTAACCCTTACCCTTACAATAACCCTAAACCTAACCCTACCCTAACCTTAACCCTAACACTTACCCTTACCCTAACCCTAACCCTAACCCTAAACCTTACCCTTACCTAAACCTAACCCTAATCCTTACCCTAAACCTAACCCTAACCCTAACCCTAACCTTAACCCTTACCCTTACATTAACGCTAATCCTAACCCTAACCCTAACACATACCCTTACCCTAACCCTAACCCTAACCCTAACTCTAACCGTAACCCTAAACCTAACCCTAAACCTAACCCTAACCCTAAGCGTAACCCTAAACCTAACCCTAAACCTAACCCTAACCCTAACCCTTACCCTAAACCTAACCTTAACCCCAACACTAAACCTAAACCTATCCCTAACCCCAACCTTTACCCTTACCCTAACCCTAACCCTAAACCTAACCCTAACGCTAACCCTTACCTTAAACCTAACCCTAATAGAAACTTTAAATCTTACCCTTACGCTAAACCTAACCCTAACCCTAAAAGGAACCCTAACCGTTACCTTAACCCTAACCCTTACCCTTACCCTAACCTTAACCCTAACCCTAAACCTAAACCTAAACCTAACCCTAACCCTAACACATACCCTAATCCTAACCCTAATCCTAACGCTTACCCTAACCTTAACCCTAACTCTAACACTTACCCTAACCCTAACCCAAACCCTAATCCTAACCCTTTCCCTAACTCTAACCAAACCCTAACGCTAACCCCTAACTCTAACCCTTAACCTAACCCTAACCCTAACCCGAACCCTTAACCTAATCCTAAACCTTACCCTAACCCTAACCCTAACCATAACCCTTACCCTTACCCTAACCCTAACCCTAAACCTAACCCTTACCCTTACCCTAACCCTAACCCTAACCTTAACTCTAAACCTAACCCTAACACTAACCCTTACCCTTACCCTAACCCTAACCCTAAACTTAACCCTAACCCTAAACCTATCCCTAACCCTAACCTTTACCCTTACCCTAACCCTAACCCTAAACCAAAACCTTACCCTTACCCTAACCCTAACACTAACCTTAATGCTAACTCTAACCCTAACCCTAACCCTTACACTAACCCAAACACTAACCCTTACCCTTAACCTAAACCTAACCCTAAACCTAACCCTAACCCTAAACTTAACTCAAACCTTTACCCTCACCCTAACCCTAACCCTAACCCTAAACCTAACCCTAACCCTAAACCTAACCCTAACCCTAACCCTTCCCCTAACCCTAACCCTAACCCTAACCATAATCCTTAACCTAACCCTAACCCTAACCCTAACCCTTAACCTAACCCTAACCCTAAACCTAACCCTAACCCTAAAACTTACCCTTACCCTAACTCTAAACCTATACCTAACCCTAACCCTTATCCTAACCCTAACCCTAAACCTAACCCTTAACCTAAACCTAACCCTAACCCTAACCCATACACTTACCCTATCGCTAACCGTAACCCTAACCCTAACCCTTACAATAACCCTTACCCGTACGCTTACCCTATCCCTAACCTTATCCCAACCCTAACCCTATCCCTAAACCCTAACCCAAATCATTAACGTAACCCTAACCCTAACCCTAACCCTAAACCTTACCCTTACCCTAAGCATAACTCTAACCCTAACCCGAACCCTAAACCTAACTCTTACCCGAACCCTAACCCTAAAGTTACCCTAACCCTAACCTTAACCCCAACGCTAACCCTAACCATAACCCTAATCCTTACCCTTACCATAACTCTAACCCTAAACCTAACCCTAACCCTAAACCTAACACTAACTCTAACACTTACCCTAACCCTAACCCTAATCCTAACCCTACCCTTACCATTACCCTAATCTTAACGCTAACCCTAAACCTTACCCTAACCCTAACCTTAACCCTAACCCTTACCCTTATCCTAACCCTAAACCTAAACCTAACCCTAAACCTAACACTAACCCTAACCCTTACCTTTACCCTTACCCTAACCCTAACCCTAACCCTATACTTAACCCTAACCCTAACCCTAACCCTTACCCTAACCATAACCCTAACACTAACCTCCCCCTTACCCTTACCCTAACCCTAACGCTAACCTTAACCCTAACCCTAACCCTCACCCTTACCATTACCCTATCCCTAACCCTAAACCTAACCCTAACCCTAACCTAACCCTAACCCTAACACCTAACCCTAACCATAACCCTAACACTTAAACTTACCCTAACACTAACCCTAACCCTAACCCTAACCCTAACCCTAACCCTAACCCTAACACTTACCCTAACCCTCACCCTAAACCTAACCCTAATTCTTACCCTTACCCTAACCCTAACCCTTACCCTAAACTTAACCCTAAACCTAACCCTATCCCAAACCCTTACCCTTACCCTAAGCCTAACCCTAAACCTAACATTAACCCTAACCCTTACCTTTAACCTAACCCTAACCCAATCCCTAACCCTAAAACTTTCCCTTACCCTAGCCCTAACACTAACCCTAACCCTTACCCTAACCCTAACCCTAACCCTTACCCTTTCCCTAACCCTAACCCTAACTCTAACACTAACCCTTACCCTTAACCTAACCCTAAACCTAACCGTAAGACTAACCTTAAATCTAACCCTAACCCTAACCCTAACACTTACCCTAACCCTAACCTTAACCCTAACCCTAACCCTTACCCTTACCCTAATCCTAAACCTAACGCTAACCCTAACCCTTACCCTTACCCTAACCCTAAACCTAACCTTAACCCCAACCCTAAATCTAACCCTAACCCTAACACTAACCTTACCCTAACCCTAACCCTTACCCTAACCCTAAACTTAACTCCAACACTAAACCTAACCCTAACCCTAAACTTAACCCTAAACCTTACCCTTACCCTAAACCAAATCCTAACCCTAACCCTAACCCTACCCCTTACCCTTACCCTAACCCTAACCCTAAAAGTAAACCTAACCCTAAACATAAACCTAACCCAAACCCTAAACCTTACCCTAAACCTAACCCTAACCCTAACCCTAACCCTTCCCCTTCCCCTAACCCTAAACCTAACCCTAACCCTAACCCTTACCCTAAGCCTAATTCTAACCCTAACCCGAAACCTAAACCTAACCCTTGCCCTAATCCTAACCCTAACCCTTACCCTAACCCTAACGCTAACCCTAACCTTAACCCTAACGCTAATCATAACCCTAACCCTAATTCTTACCCTTTCCCTAACCCTAACCCTAACCCTAACCGTAACCCTAACCCTTACACTATCCCTAACCCTTACCCTTACCCTAAGCCTAACCCTAAACCTAACACTAACCCTAAACCTTACCTTTACCCTCACCCTAACCCTATCCCTAACCCTACCCCTTACCCTTACCCTATCCCTAACCCTAACCTTAACCCTAACCCTAACCTTAACCCTAACCCTTACCCTTACCCTAACCCTAACCCTAAACTTAACCCTAACCCTAAACCTATCCCTAACCCTAACCTTTACCCTTACCCTAACCCTAACCCTAAACCAAAACCTTACCCTTACCCTAACCCTAACACTAACCTTAATGCTAACTCTAACCCTAACCCTAACCCTTACACTAACCCAAACACTAACCCTTACCCTTAACCTAAACCTAACCCTAAACCTAACCCTAACCCTAAACTTAACTCAAACATTTACCCTCACCCTAACCCTAACCCTAACCCTAAACCTAACCCTAACCCTAAACCTAACCCTAACCCTAACCCTTCCCCTAACCCTAACCCTAACCCTAACCATAATCCTTAACCTATCCCTAACCCTAACCCTAACCCTTAACCTAACCCTAACCCTAAACCTAACCCTAACCCTAAAACTTACCCTTACCCTAACTCTAAACCTATACCTAACCCTAACCCTTATCCTAACCCTAACCCTAAACCTAACCCTTAACCTAAACCTAACCCTAACCCTAACCCATACCCTTACCCTATCGCTAACCGTAACCCTAACCCTAACCCTTACAATAACCCTTACCCGTACGCTTACCCTATCCCTAACCTTATCCCAACCCTAACCCTATCCCTAAACCCTAACCCAAATCATTAACGTAACCCTAACCCTAACCCTAACCCTAAACCTTACCCTTACCCTAAGCATAACTCTAACCCTAACCCGAACCCTAAACCTAACTCTTACCCGAACCCTAACCCTAAAGTTACCCTAACCCTAACCTTAACCCCAACGCTAACCCTAACCATAACCCTAATCCTTACCCTTACCATAACTCTAACCCTAAACCTAACCCTAACCCTAAACCTAACACTAACTCTAACACTTACCCTAACCCTAACCCTAATCCTAACCCTACCCTTACCATTACCCTAATCTTAACGCTAACCCTAAACCTTACCCTAACCCTAACCTTAACCCTAACCCTTACCCTTATCCTAACCCTAAACCTAAACCTAACCCTAAACCTAACACTAACCCTAACCCTTACCTTTACCCTTACCCTAACCCTAACCCTAACCCTATACTTAACCCTAACCCTAACCCTAACCCTTACCCTAACCATAACCCTAACACTAACCTCCCCCTTACCCTTACCCTAACCCTAACGCTAACCTTAACCCTAACCCTAACCCTCACCCTTACCATTACCCTATCCCTAACCCTAAACCTAACCCTAACCCTAACCTAACCCTAACCCTAACACCTAACCCTAACCATAACCCTAACACTTAAACTTACCCTAACACTAACCCTAACCCTAACCCTAACCCTAACCCTAACCCTAACACTTACCCTAACCCTCACCCTAAACCTAACCCTAATTCTTACCCTTACCCTAACCCTAACCCTTACCCTAAACTTAACCCTAAACCTAACCCTATCCCAAACCCTTACCCTTACCCTAAGCCTAACCCTAAACCTAACATTAACCCTAACCCTTACCTTTAACCTAACCCTAACCCAATCCCTAACCCTAACACTTTCCCTTACCCTAGCCCTAACACTAACCCTAACCCTTACCCTAACCCTAACCCTAACCCTTACCCTTTCCCTAACCCTAACCCTAACTCTAACACTAACCCTTACCCTTAACCTAACCCTAAACCTAACCGTAAGACTAACCTTAAATCTAACCCTAACCCTAACCCTAACACTTACCCTAACCCTAACCTTAACCCTAACCCTAACCCTTACCCTTACCCTAATCCTAAACCTAACGCTAACCCTAACCCTTACCCTTACCCTAACCCTAAACCTAACCTTAACCCCAACCCTAAATCTAACCCTAACCCTAACACTAACCTTACCCTAACCCTAACCCTTACCCTAACCCTAAACTTAACTCCAACACTAAACCTAACCCTAACCCTAAACTTAACCCTAAACCTTACCCTTACCCTAAACCAAATCCTAACCCTAACCCTAACCCTACCCCTTACCCTTACCCTAACCCTAACCCTAAAAGTAAACCTAACCCTAAACATAAACCTAACCCAAACCCTAAACCTTACCCTAAACCTAACCCTAACCCTAACCCTAACCCTTCCCCTTCCCCTAACCCTAAACCTAACCCTAACCCTAACCCTTACCCTAAGCCTAATTCTAACCCTAACCCGAAACCTAAACCTAACCCTTGCCCTAATCCTAACCCTAACCCTTACCCTAACCCTAACGCTAACCCTAACCTTAACCCTAACGCTAATCATAACCCTAACCCTAATTCTTACCCTTTCCCTAACCCTAACCCTAACCCTAACCGTAACCCTAACCCTTACACTATCCCTAACCCTTACCCTTACCCTAAGCCTAACCCTAAACCTAACACTAACCCTAAACCTTACCTTTACCCTCACCCTAACCCTATCCCTAACCCTACCCCTTACCCTTACCCTATCCCTAACCCTAACCTTAACCCTAACCCTAACCTTAACCCTAACCCTTACCCTTACCCTAACCCTAACCCTAAACCTAACCCTAACCCTAACCCTATCTCTAAACCTAACCCTTACCCTTACCCTAACCCTAACCTTAAACCTAACCCTAAACATATCCCCTAATCCTAACCCTAACCCTAACCCTTACCCTTACCCTAAACCTAACCCTAACTCTAACACTAACCCTTACCCTTATCCTAACCCTAACACTAACCCTAACCCTAACCCTTACCCTAAACCTAACCTTAACCCCAACACTAAACCTAAACCTATCCCTAACCCCAACCTTTACCCTTACCCTAACCCTAACCCTAAACCTAACCCTAACGCTAACCCTTACCTTAAACCTAACCCTAATAGTAACCTTAAATCTTACCCTTGCACTAAACCTAACCCTAACCCTAAAAGGAACCCTAACCGTTACCTTAACCCTAAACCTTACCCTTACCCTAACCTTAACCCTAACCCTAAACCTAAACCTAAACCTAACCCTAACCCTAACACATACCCTAATCCTAACCCTTATCCTAACGCTTACCCTAACCTTAACCCTAACTCTAACACTTACCCTAACCCTAACCCAAACCCTAATCCTAACCCTTTCCCTAACTCTAACCAAACCCTAATGCTAACCCCTAACTCTAACCCTTAACCTAACCCTAACCCTATCCCGAACCCTTAACCTAATCCTAAACCTTACCCTAACCATAACCCTAACCATAACCCTTACCCTTACCCTAACCCTAACCCTTACCCTTACCCTAACCCTAACCCTAACCTTAACTCTAAACCTAACCCTAACACTAACCCGTACCCTTACCCTAACCCTAACCCTAAACTTAACCCTAACCCTAAACCTATCCCTAACACTAACCTTTACCCTTACCCTAACCCTAACCCTAAACCAAAACCTTACCCTTACCCTAACCCTAACACTAACCTTAATGCTAACTCTAACCCTAACCCTAACCCTTACACTAACCCAAACACTAACCCTTACCCTTAACCTAAATCTAACCCTAAACCTAACCCTAACCCTAAACTTAACACAAACCTTTACCCTCACCCTAACCCTAACCCTAACCCTAAACCTAACCCTAACCCTAACCCTAACCCTAACCCTTCCCCTTACCCTAACCCTAACCCTAACCATAATCCTTAACCTAACCCTAACCCTAACCCTAGCCCTAACCCTAACCCTAACCCTTACCCTTAACCTAACCCTAACCCTAAACCTAACCCTAACCCTAACCCTAACCCTTAACCTAACCCTAACCCTAAACCTAACCCTAACCCTAAAACTTACCCTTACCCTAACTCTAACCCTATACCTAACCCTAACCCTTATCCTAACCCTAACCCTAAACCTAACCCTTAAGCTAAACCTAACCCTAACCCTAACCCATATCCTTACCCTATCGCTAAACCTAACCCTAACCCTAACCCTTACAATAACACTTACCCGTACGCTTACCCTATCCCTAACCTTATCCCAACCCTAACCCTATCCCTAAACCCTAACCCAAATCATTAACGTAACCCTAACCCTAACCCTAACCCTAAACCTTACCCTTACCCTAAGCATAACTCTAACCCTAACCCGAACCCTAAACCTAACTCTTACCCGAACCCTAACCCTAAAGTTACCCTAACCCTAACCTTAACCCTAACGGTAACCCTAACCCTAACCCTAATCCTTACCCTTAACATAACTCTAACCCTAAACCTAACCCTAACCCTAAACCTAACCCTAACTCTAACACTTACCCTAACCCTAACCCTAATCCTAACCCTACCCTTACCATTACCCTAATCTTAACGCTAACCCTAAACCTTACCCTAACCCTAACCTTAACCCTAACCCTTACCCTTATCCTAACCCTAAACCTAAACCTAACCCTAAACCTAACACTAACCCTAACCCTTACCTTTACCCTTACCCTAACCCTAACCCTAACCCTATACTTAACCCTAACCCTAACCCTAACCCTTACCCTAACCATAACCCTAACACTAACCTCCCCCTTACCCTTACCCTAACCCTAACGCTAACCTTAACCCTAACCCTAACCCTCACCCTTACCATTACCCTATCCCTAACCCTAAACCTAACCCTAACCCTAACCTAACCCTAACCTTAACACCTAACCCTAACCATAACCCTAACACTTAAACTTACCCTAACACTAACCCTAACCCTAACCCTAACCCTAACCCTAACCCTAACACTTACCCTAACCCTCACCCTAAACCTAACCCTAATTCTTACCCTTACCCTAACCCTAACCCTTACCCTAAACTTAACCCTAAACCTAACCCTATCCCAAACCCTTACCCTTACCCTAAGCCTAACCCTAAACCTAACATTAACCCTAACCCTTACCTTTAACCTAACCCTAACCCAATCCCTAACCCTAACACTTTCCCTTACCCTAGCCCTAACACTAACCCTAACCCTTACCCTAACCCTAACCCTAACCCTTACCCTTTCCCTAACCCTAACCCTAACTCTAACACTAACCCTTACCCTTAACCTAACCCTAAACCTAACCGTAAGACTAACCTTAAATCTAACCCTAACCCTAACCCTAACACTTACCCTAACCCTAACCTTAACCCTAACCCTAACCCTTACCCTTACCCTAATCCTAAACCTAACGCTAACCCTAACCCTTACCCTTACCCTAACCCTAAACCTAACCTTAACCCCAACCCTAAATCTAACCCTAACCCTAACACTAACCTTACCCTAACCCTAACCCTTACCCTAACCCTAAACTTAACTCCAACACTAAACCTAACCCTAACCCTAAACTTAACCCTAAACCTTACCCTTACCCTAAACCAAATCCTAACCCTAACCCTAACCCTACCCCTTACCCTTACCCTAACCCTAACCCTAAAAGTAAACCTAACCCTAAACATAAACCTAACCCAAACCCTAAACCTTACCCTAAACCTAACCCTAACCCTAACCCTAACCCTTCCCCTTCCCCTAACCCTAAACCTAACCCTAACCCTAACCCTTACCCTAAGCCTAATTCTAACCCTAACCCGAAACCTAAACCTAACCCTTGCCCTAATCCTAACCCTAACCCTTACCCTAACCCTAACGCTAACCCTAACCTTAACCCTAACGCTAATCATAACCCTAACCCTAATTCTTACCCTTTCCCTAACCCTAACCCTAACCCTAACCGTAACCCTAACCCTTACACTATCCCTAACCCTTACCCTTACCCTAAGCCTAACCCTAAACCTAACACTAACCCTAAACCTTACCTTTACCCTCACCCTAACCCTATCCCTAACCCTACCCCTTACCCTTACCCTATCCCTAACCCTAACCTTAACCCTAACCCTAACCTTAACCCTAACCCTTACCCTTACCCTAACCCTAACCCTAAACCTAACCCTAACCCTAACCCTATCTCTAAACCTAACCCTTACCCTTACCCTAACCCTAACCTTAAACCTAACCCTAAACATATCCCCTAATCCTAACCCTAACCCTAACCCTTACCCTTACCCTAAACCTAACCCTAACTCTAACACTAACCCTTACCCTTATCCTAACCCTAACACTAACCCTAACCCTAACCCTAACCCTAAACCTAACCTTAAACCTAACCCTAACCCTAACACTTACCCTAACACTAACCTTAAACCTAATCCTAACCCTAACCCTAACACTAACCCTAACCCTAACCTTAACCCTAACCCTAAGCCCTACCCTTACTCTAACCCTAACCCTAACCCTAACCGTAACCCCTACCCTTACCCTAACCCTAAACCTATCCTTAACCCCAACCCTAAATCTAACCTCACCCTAATCCTAAACCTTACCATAACCCTAACCCTAACCATAATCCTTACCCTAACCCTAAACCTAACCTTAGCCCTTACCCTAACCCTAACCCTAACCCTAACCCCTAACCCTAACCCTTAACCTAATCCTAACTCTAACCCTAACCCTAACCCTAAACCTAAACCTAACTCTAATCCTAAACTTAACTCTAACTCTAAACCTCACCCTACCCTAGCCCTTACCCTAACCCTAACCCTAACCCTAACACTAACCTTAACCTTAACCCTAAACCTAAACCTAACCCTTAACCTTACCCTAACCCTAAAACTTACCCTTACCCTAACTCTAACCCTAAACCTAACCCTAACCCTTATCCTAACCCTAACCCTAAACCTAACCCTTAACCTAAACCTAAGCCTAACCCTAACCCTTACCCTTACTCTATCGCTAACCCTAACCCTAACCCTAACCCTTACAGTAACCCTTACCCTTACCCTTACCCTATCCCTAACCTTATCCCAACACTAACCCTACCCCTAAACCCTAACCCAAATCATTAACGTAACCCTAACCCTAACCCTAACCCTTACCCTTACCCTAAGCATAACTCTAACCCTAACACGAACCATAACCCTAACTCTTACCCGAACCCTAACCCTAAAGGTTACCCTAACCCTAACCCTAACCCTAACCTTAACCCTAACGCTAACCCTAACCCTAACCCTAATCCTTACCCTTACCCTAACTCTAACCCTAATCCTAAACCTAACACTAACCCTAACACTTACCCTAATCCTAACCCTAATCCTAACCCTACCCTTACCATTACCCTAATCCTAACGCTAACCCTAAACCTTACCCTAACCCTAACCTTAACCCTAACCCGTACCCTGATCCTAACCCTAAACCTAAACCTAACCCTAAACCTAACACTAACCGTAACCCATACCTTTACCCTTACCCTAACCTTAAACCTAACCCTAAACTTAACCCTAACCCTAAACCTAACCCTTACCCTAACCATAACCCTAACAATAACCTCCCCCTTACCCTTACCCTAACCCTAACGCTAACCTTAACCCTAACCCTAATCCTAACCCTTACCCTTACCCTATCCCTAACCCTAAACCTAACCCTAACCTAACCCTAACACTAACACCTAACCCTAATCATAACCCTAAAACTTAAACTTATCCTAACACTAACCCTAACTCTAACCCTAACCCTAACACTTACCCTAACCCTCACCCTAATCCTAACCCTAATTCTTACCCTTACCCTAACCCTAACCCTTACCCTTTCCCTAACCCTAACCCTAACTCTAACACTAACCCTTACCCTTAACCTAACCCTAACCCTAACCATAACACTAACCTTAAATCTAACCCAAACCCTAACCCTAACACTTACCCTAACCCTAAACTTAACCCTAACCCTAACCCTTACCCTTACCCTAACCCTAAACCTAACCCTAACCCTAACCCTTACCCTTACCCTAACCATAAACCTATCCTTAACCCCAACCCTAAATCTAACCCTAACCCTAACCCTAACCTTATCCTAACCCTAACCCTTAACCTAACCCTAAATTTAACCCCAACACTAAACCTAACCCTAACCCTAACCCTAACCCTTACCCTTACCCTAAACCTAACCCTAACCCTAAAACTAACCCTAACCCTAAACATAACCCTAACCCTAACCCTAACCCTTACCCTAAACCTAACCCTAACCCTAACACTAACCCTAACCCTTACCATTACCCTAACCCTAAACCTAACCCTAACCCTAACCCTTACCCTTACCCTAAGCCTAATTCTAACCCTAACCCGAAACCTAAACCTAACCCTTACCCTAATCCTAACCCTAAACCTTACCCTAACCCTAATGCTAACCCTAACCTTAACCCTAACGCTAATCATAACCCTAACCCTAATTCTTACCCTTACCCTAACCCTAACCCTAAACCTAACCCTAACCCTAACCCTAAACCTTACCCTTACCCTAACCTTAACCCCAACACTAAACCTAACCCTAACCCTAAACCTAACCCTAACCCTTAACCTTACCCTAACCAAATCCCTACACCTAACATTAACCCTAACCATAACCCTTACCCTAACTCTAACCCTAAACCTAACCCTAACCCTTACACTTACCCTAACCCTAACCCTAACCGTAAAACTAACCCCAACCCTAACCTTAACCCTAACCCTAAACCTAACCCTTACCCTAACCTTAACCCCAACACTAAACCTAACCCTAACCCTAAACCTAACACTAACCCTAACCCTAACCCTTACCCTTACCCTAAACCTAAACCTAACTCTAATCCTAACCTTAACCCTAACATTAAACCTCACTCTACCCTAGCCCTTACCCTTACCCTAACCCTAACCCTAACACTAACCTTAACTTTAACCCTAACCCTAAACCTAACTCTTACCCTTACCTTAACCCTAACCCTTAACTTTACCGTAACCCTAACGCTAACCTTAAACTTAACCCTAACTCTAACCTAACCCTAACCTTAACCATAACCTTAACACTAATCCTAACCCTTACCTTTTTCCTAACCCTAAACCTACCCTAACCCTAACCCTAACTCTTACCCTTACCCTAACCCGAAACCTAATCCTAACCTGAACACTCAACCTTACCCTTACCCTAAACCTAACCCTAATCCTTACCCTAAACCTTCCCCGAAGCCTAACCCTAACTGTTACTCTTACCTTAACCCTAACCCTAATCCTAACCCTAATCCTAACACTAACCCTAACACATACACTTACCCTAACCCTAACCCTTAACCTAACCCTAACCCTAACCCTAATCCTTACCATAACCCTAACCTTAACCCTAGACCTTACCCTAAACCTAACCCTAACCCTAACCTTAACCGTAACCCTAACCCTAACCCTAACCCCTAACCCTAACCGTAACCCTAACCTTAACCCTAACCCTTACCCTTACCCTAACCGTACCCTAAACCTAACCCTAACCTAACCCTAACCCTAACACCTAACCCTAAACCTAACCCTAACCCTTACCCTTACCCTAACCCTAAACCTAAACCTAATCCTAACCCTAATCCTAACCCTTAACCTAACCCTAACCCTAAACCTAAACCTAATCCTAACACTAATCCTAACCCTTAACCTAACCCTAACCCTAACCCTAACCCTTATCCTAACCCTAACTCTAAACCTAACCCTTAACCTAAACCTAACCCTAACCCTAACCCTTACCCTTACCCTTACCCTAACTCTAATCCTAACCCTAACCCTTACCCTAACCCTAACCCTAAACCTAAACCTATCCTTATCCCTAACCCTAACCCTAACAATTGCCCCAACCCTAACCCTAACCCTAAACCTAACACTAACACGAACCCTAACCCTAACCCTAACCCTAACCCTTAACCTTACCCTAATCCTAACCCTAAACCTAACACTAACCCTAACCCTAACTCTAACCCCTAACCCTACCCCTAACCCTAACCCTTACCCTTATTCTAACCCTAACCCTAACACTTACCCTTACCCTAACGACTAACCTAACCCTAACCCTAACCCTAACCCTTATCCTAACCCTAACCCTTATCCTTAAGCTAACCCTGAACCTAACCCTAACCCTAATCCTTACCCTTACCCTAACCCTAACCCTAAACCTAAGCCTTACCGTTACGCTAAACCTAACTCTAACCCTTACCCTAAACCTATCCCTAACCCTAACCATAACCGTAACACTGACCCCAACACATACGCTTACCCTAACCCTAACCCTAACCCTAACCGTAACCCTAAACCTAAACCTAACCCTAACCCTAACCCTAACCATACCCCTAACCCATACCCTTACCCTAACCCTAACCCTAAACCTAACCCTAAACCTTACCCTTACCCTCATCCTAACACTAATGTTAACCCTAACTCTAACCCTAAAACCCTAACATTAACCCTAACCCTTATCCATACCCTACCCATAACCCTAACCCTAAACCTAACCCTAACCCTAAACCTAACCCTTACCCTTACCATAACTATAACCCTAAACCTAACCCTAACCCTTACCCTTACCCTAACCCTAACCCTAAACCTTACCCTAACCCTAACCCTAACCCTAACCTTAACCCTAACCCTAAACCTAACAATTGCCCCAACCCTAAATCTAACCCTAAACCTAAACCTAACCCTAAACCTAACCCTTACCCTTTCCCTAACCGTAACCCTAAACTTAACCGTAACCCTAACCCTAAACCTTACCCTAACCCTAACCCCAATCCTAACCCTAACCCTTACCCTTACCCTTACCCTAACCCTAAGGCTAACCCTGAACCTAAACCTAAATCTAACCCTAACCTTAACCCTAACCCTAGTCCTAACCCTAACCCTAACCCTAACCCTTACCCTAACCCTAAACTTAAACCTTAACCCTTACCCTAACCCTAACCCTAACCCTAACCCTAACACTTACCCTAAACCTAACTCTGCCTCTAACCCTAACCCCAATCCTAACCCTAACCCTTACCCTTACCCTAACCCTAAGGCTAACCCTAAACCTAAACCTGAATCCAACCCTAACCTTAACCCTAATCCTAACCCTGAACCTAAAACTAACCCTAACCCTAACCCTAACCCTTACCCTAACCCTAAACTTAAACCTTAACCCTTACCCTAACCCTAACACTTCCCCTAACCCTAACTCTAACTCTAACCCTACCCCTAACCATTACCATAACCCTAACCCTAACCTTAAACCTAACCCTTATAGTAACACTAACCCTAACATTAACCCTAACCCTTAACCTAACCCTAACACTTACCCTAACCCCTAACCATAACCCATATCCTAACCCTAACCCTAACCCTAACCCCTAACCCTAACCCTGACCCGAACCCAAACCCTAACCCTAACCCTAACTCTAACACTTAACATTATCCTAACCCTAACCCTAAGCCTAACACTTACCCTTACCCTAACCCCTACTCTAACCCTAACCCTTACCCTAAACCTTAAACTAACCCTAACCCTAAACCTAACCTTAATCCTAACCCTTACCCTTACAATAACCCTAAACCTAACCCTACCCTAACTTTAACCCTAACACTTACCCTTACCCTAACCCTAACCCTAACCCTAAACCTTACCCTTACCTAAACCTAACCCTAATCCTTACCATAACCTAACCCTAACCCTAAGCGTAACCCTAAACCTAACCCTAAACCTAACCCTAACCCTTACCCTAAACCTAACCTTAACCCCAACACTAAACCTAAACCTATCCCTAACCCCAACCTTTACCCTTACCCTAACCCTAACCCTAAACCTAACCCTAACGCTAACCCTTACCTTAAACCTAACCCTAATAGTAACCTTAAATCTTACCCTTACACTAAACCTAACCCTAACCCTAAAAGGAACCCTAACCGTTACCTTAACCCTAAACCTTACCCTTACCCTAACCTTAACCCTAACCCTAAACCTAAACCTAAACCTAACCCTAACACATACCCTAATCCTAACCCTAATCCTAACGCTTACACTAACCTTAACCCTAACTCTAACACTTACCCTAACCCTAACCCAAACCCTAATCCTAACCCTTTCCCTAACTCTAACCAAACCCTAATGCTAACCCCTAACTCTAACCCTTAACCTAACCCTAACCCTATCCCGAACCCTTAACCTAATCCTAAACCTTACCCTAACCATAACCCTAACCATAACCCTTACCCTTACCCTAACCCTAACCCTTACCCTTACCCTAACCCTAACCCTAACCTTAACTCTAAACCTAACCCTAACACTAACCCGTACCCTTACCCTAACCCTAACCCTAAACTTAACCCTAACCCTAAACCTATCCCTAACACTAACCTTTACCCTTACCCTAACCCTAACCCTAAACCAAAACCTTACCCTTACCCTAACCCTAACACTAACCTTAATGCTAACTCTAACCCTAACCCTAACCCTTACACTAACCCAAACACTAACCCTTACCCTTAACCTAAATCTAACCCTAAACCTAACCCTAACCCTAAACTTAACACAAACCTTTACCCTCACCCTAACCCTAACCCTAACCCTAAACCTAACCCTAACCCTAACCCTAACCCTAACCCTTCCCCTTACCCTAACCCTAACCCTAACCATAATCCTTAACCTAACCCTAACCCTAACCCTAGCCCTAACCCTAAACCTAACCCTTACCCTTAACCTAACCCTAACCCTAAACCTAACCCTAACCCTAACCCTAACCCTTAACCTAACCCTAACCCTAAACCTAACCCTAACCCTAAAACTTACCCTTACCCTAACTCTAACCCTATACCTAACCCTAACCCTTATCCTAACCCTAACCCTAAACCTAACCCTTAAGCTAAACCTAACCCTAACCCTAACCCATATCCTTACCCTATCGCTAAACCTAACCCTAACCCTAACCCTTACAATAACACTTACCCGTACGCTTACCCTATCCCTAACCTTATCCCAACCCTAACCCTATCCCTAAACCCTAACCCAAATCATTAACGTAACCCTAACCCTAACCCTAACCCTAAACCTTACCCTTACCCTAAGCATAACTCTAACCCTAACCCGAACCCTAAACCTAACTCTTACCCGAACCCTAACCCTAAAGTTACCCTAACCCTAACCCTAACCCTAACCTTAACCCTAACGGTAACCCTAACCCTAACCCTAATCCTTACCCTTACCATAACTCTAACCCTAAACCTAACCCTAACGCTAAACCTAACCCTAACTCTAACACTTACCCTAACCCTAACCCTAATCCTAACCCTACCCTTACCATTACCCTAATCTTAACGCTAACCCTAAACCTTACCCTAACCCTAACCTTAACCCTAACCCTTACCCTTATCCTAACCCTAAACCTAAACCTAACCCTAAACCTAACACTAACCCTAACCCTTAACTTTACCCTTACCCTAACCCTAACCCTAACCCTATACTTAACCCTAACCCTAACCCTAACCCTTACCCTAACCATAACCCTAACACTAACCTCCCCCTTACCCTTACCCTAACCCTAACGCTAAACTTAACCCTAACCCTAACCCTCAACCTTACCCTTACCCTATCCCTAACCCTAAACCTAACCCTAACCTAACCCTAACCCTAACACCTAACCCTAACCATAACCCTAACACTTAAACTTACCCTAACACTAACCCTAACCCTAACCCTAACCCTAACCCTAACACTTACTCCAACCCTCACCCTAAACCTAACCCTAATTCTTACCCTTACCCTAACCCTAACCCTTACCCTAAACTTAACCCTAAACCTAACCCTATCCCTAACCCTTACCCTTACCCTAAGCCTAACCCTAAACCTAACATTAACCCTAACCCTTACCTTTAACCTAACCCTAACCCAATCCCTAACCCTCACACTTTCCCTTACCCTAGCCCTAACACTAACCCTAACCCTTACCCTAACCCTAACCCTAACCCTTACCCTTTCCCTAACCCTAACCCTAACTCTAACACTAACCCTTACCCTTAACCTAACCCTAAACCTAACCGTAACACTAACCTTAAATCTAACCCTAACCCTAACCCTAACACTTACCCTAACCCTAACCTTAACCCTAACCCTAACCCTAACCCTTACCCTTACCCTAATCCTAAACCTAACGCTAACCCTAACCCTTACCCTTACCCTAACCCTAAACCTAACCTTAACCCCAACCCTAAATCTAACCCTAACCCTAACCCTAACCTTACCCTAACCCTAACCCTTACCCTAACCCTAAACATAACTCCAACACTAAACCTAACCCTAACCCTAAACTTAACCCTAAACCTTACCCTTACCCTAAACCAAATCCTAACCCTAACCCTAACCCTAACCCTTACCCTTACCCTAACCCTAAACCTAAAAGTAAACCTAACCCTAAACATAAACCTAACCCTAACCCTAAACCTTACCCTAAACCTAACCCTAAACCTAACCCTAACCCTTCCCCTTCCCCTAATCTTAAACCTAACCCTAACCCTAACCCTTACCCTAAGCCTAATTCTAACCCTAACCCGAAACCTAAACCTAACCCTTGCCCTAATCCTAACCCTAATCCTTACCCTAACCCTAACGCTAACCCTAACCTTAACCCTAACGCTAATCATAACCCTAACCCTAATTCTTACCCTTACCCTAACCCTAACCCTAACCCTAACCCTAACCCTTACACTATCCCTAACCCTTACCCTTACCCTAAGCCTAACCCTAAACCTAACACTAACCCTAAACCTTACCTTTACCCTCACCCTAACCCTATCCCTAACCCTACCCCTTACCCTTACCCTATCCCTAACCCTAACCTTAACCCTAACCCTTACCCTTACCCTTACCCTAACCCTAGCCCTAAACCTAACCCTAACCCTAACCCTATCCCTAAACCTAACCCTTACCCTTACCCTAACCCTAACCTTAAACCTAACCCTAAACATATCCGCTAATCCTAACCCTAACCCTAACCCTTACCCTTACCCAAACCCTAACCCTAACTCTAACACTAACCCTTACCCTTATCCTAACCCTAACATTAAATCTAACCCTAACCCTAACCCTAACCATAACCTTAACCATAACCCTAACCCTAACACTTACCCTAACACTAACCTTAAACCTAATCCTAACCCTAACCCTAACACTAACCCTAACCCTAACCTTAACCCTAACCCTAAGCCCTACCCTTACTCTAACCCTAACCCTAACCCTAACCGTAACCCCTACCCTTACCCTAACCCTAAACCTAACCTTAACCCCAACCCTAAATCTAACCCTCACCCCAATCCTAAACCTTACCATAACCCTAACCCTAACCATAATCCTTACCCTAACCCTAACCCTAACCTTAGCCCTTACCGTAACCCTAACCCTAACCCTAACCCTAACCCCTAACCCTAACCCTTAATCTAATCCTAACCCTAACCCTAACCCTAACCCTAAACCTAAACCTAACTCTAATCCTAAACTTAACTCTAACTCTAAACCTCACCCTACCCTAGCCCTTACCCTAACCCTAACCCTAACCCTAACCCTAACCTTAACCTTAACCCTAAACCTAAACCTAACCCTTAACCTTACCCTAACCCTAAAACTTACCCTTACCCTAACTCTAACCCTAAACCTAACCCTAACCCTTATCCTAACCCTAACCCTAAACCTAACCCTTAACCTAAACCTAACCCTAACCCTAACCCTTACCCTTACTCTATCGCTAACCCTAACCCTAACCCTAACCCTTACAGTAACCCTTACCCTTACCCTTACCCTATCCGTAAACTTATCCCAACACTAACCCTATCCCTAAACCCTAACCCAAATCATTAACGTAACCCTAACCCTAACCCTAACCCTTACCCTTACCCTAAGCATAACTCTAACCCTAACACGAACCATAACCCTAACTCTTACCCGAACCCTAACCCTAAAGGTTACCCTAACCCTAACCCTAACCCTAATCTTAACCCTAACGCTAACCCTAACCCTAACCCTAATCCTTACCCTTACCCTAACTCTAACCCTAAACCTAACCCTAATCCTAAACCTAACACTAACCCTAACACTTACCCTAATCCTAACCCTAATCCTAACCCTACCCTTACCATTACCCTAATCCTAAAGCTAACCCTAAACCTTATCCTAACCCTAACCTTAACCCTAACCCGTACCTTTATCCTAACCCTAAACCTAAACCTAACCCTAACCCTAACCATAACACTTACTCCAACCCTCACCCTAAACCTAACCCTAATTCTTACCCTTACCCTAACCCTAACCCTTACCCTAAACTTAACCCTAAACCTAACCCTATCCCTAACCCTTACCCTTACCCTAAGCCTAACCCTAAACCTAACATTAACCCTAACCCTTACCTTTAACCTAACCCTAACCCAATCCCTAACCCTCACACTTTCCCTTACCCTAGCCCTAACACTAACCCTAACCCTTACCCTAACCCTAACCCTAACCCTTACCCTTTCCCTAACCCTAACCCTAACTCTAACACTAACCCTTACCCTTAACCTAACCCTAAACCTAACCGTAACACTAACCTTAAATCTAACCCTAACCCTAACCCTAACACTTACCCTAACCCTAACCTTAACCCTAACCCTAACCCTAACCCTTACCCTTACCCTAATCCTAAACCTAACGCTAACCCTAACCCTTACCCTTACCCTAACCCTAAACCTAACCTTAACCCCAACCCTAAATCTAACCCTAACCCTAACCCTAACCTTACCCTAACCCTAACCCTTACCCTAACCCTAAACATAACTCCAACACTAAACCTAACCCTAACCCTAAACTTAACCCTAAACCTTACCCTTACCCTAAACCAAATCCTAACCCTAACCCTAACCCTAACCCTTACCCTTACCCTAACCCTAAACCTAAAAGTAAACCTAACCCTAAACATAAACCTAACCCTAACCCTAAACCTTACCCTAAACCTAACCCTAAACCTAACCCTAACCCTTCCCCTTCCCCTAATCTTAAACCTAACCCTAACCCTAACCCTTACCCTAAGCCTAATTCTAACCCTAACCCGAAACCTAAACCTAACCCTTGCCCTAATCCTAACCCTAATCCTTACCCTAACCCTAACGCTAACCCTAACCTTAACCCTAACGCTAATCATAACCCTAACCCTAATTCTTACCCTTACCCTAACCCTAACCCTAACCCTAACCCTAACCCTTACACTATCCCTAACCCTTACCCTTACCCTAAGCCTAACCCTAAACCTAACACTAACCCTAAACCTTACCTTTACCCTCACCCTAACCCTATCCCTAACCCTACCCCTTACCCTTACCCTATCCCTAACCCTAACCTTAACCCTAACCCTTACCCTTACCCTTACCCTAACCCTAGCCCTAAACCTAACCCTAACCCTAACCCTATCCCTAAACCTAACCCTTACCCTTACCCTAACCCTAACCTTAAACCTAACCCTAAACATATCCGCTAATCCTAACCCTAACCCTAACCCTTACCCTTACCCAAACCCTAACCCTAACTCTAACACTAACCCTTACCCTTATCCTAACCCTAACATTAAATCTAACCCTAACCCTAACCCTAACCATAACCTTAACCATAACCCTAACCCTAACACTTACCCTAACACTAACCTTAAACCTAATCCTAACCCTAACCCTAACACTAACCCTAACCCTAACCTTAACCCTAACCCTAAGCCCTACCCTTACTCTAACCCTAACCCTAACCCTAACCGTAACCCCTACCCTTACCCTAACCCTAAACCTAACCTTAACCCCAACCCTAAATCTAACCCTCACCCCAATCCTAAACCTTACCATAACCCTAACCCTAACCATAATCCTTACCCTAACCCTAACCCTAACCTTAGCCCTTACCGTAACCCTAACCCTAACCCTAACCCTAACCCCTAACCCTAACCCTTAATCTAATCCTAACCCTAACCCTAACCCTAACCCTAAACCTAAACCTAACTCTAATCCTAAACTTAACTCTAACTCTAAACCTCACCCTACCCTAGCCCTTACCCTAACCCTAACCCTAACCCTAACCCTAACCTTAACCTTAACCCTAAACCTAACCCTAACCCTTAACCTTACCCTAACCAAATCCCTACACCTAACATTAACCCTAACCATAACCCTTACCCTAACTCTAACCCTAAACCTAACCCTAACCCTTACACTTACCCTAACCCTAACCCTAACCGTAAAACTAACCCCAACCCTAACCTTAACCCTAACCCTAAACCTAACCCTTACCCTAACCTTAACCCCAACACTAAACCTAACCCTAACCCTAAACCTAACACTAACCCTAACCCTAACCCTTACCCTTACCCTAAACCTAAACCTAACTCTAATCCTAACCTTAACCCTAACATTAAACCTCACTCTACCCTAGCCCTTACCCTTACCCTAACCCTAACCCTAACACTAACCTTAACTTTAACCCTAACCCTAAACCTAACTCTTACCCTTACCTTAACCCTAACCCTTAACTTTACCGTAACCCTAACGCTAACCTTAAACTTAACCCTAACTCTAACCTAACCCTAACCTTAACCATAACCTTAACACTAATCCTAACCCTTACCTTTTTCCTAACCCTAAACCTACCCTAACCCTAACCCTAACTCTTACCCTTACCCTAACCCGAAACCTAATCCTAACCTGAACACTCAACCTTACCCTTACCCTAAACCTAACCCTAATCCTTACCCTAAACCTTCCCCGAAGCCTAACCCTAACTGTTACTCTTACCTTAACCCTAACCCTAATCCTAACCCTAATCCTAACACTAACCCTAACACATACACTTACCCTAACCCTAACCCTTAACCTAACCCTAACCCTAACCCTAATCCTTACCATAACCCTAACCTTAACCCTAGCCCTTACCCTAAACCTAACCCTAACCCTAACCTTAACCGTAACCCTAACCCTAACCCTAACCCCTAACCCTAACCGTAACCCTAACCTTAACCCTAACCCTTACCCTTACCCTAACCGTACCCTAAACCTAACCCTAACCTAACCCTAACCCTAACACCTAACCCTAAACCTAACCCTAACCCTTACCCTTACCCTAACCCTAAACCTAAACCTAATCCTAACCCTAATCCTAACCCTTAACCTAACCCTAACCCTAAACCTAAACCTAATCCTAACACTAATCCTAACCCTTAACCTAACCCTAACCCTAACCCTAACCCTTATCCTAACCCTAACTCTAAACCTAACCCTTAACCTAAACCTAACCCTAACCCTAACCCTTACCCTTACCCTTACCCTAACTCTAATCCTAACCCTAACCCTTACCCTAACCCTAACCCTAAACCTAAACCTATCCTTATCCCTAACCCTAACCCTAACAATTGCCCCAACCCTAACCCTAACCCTAAACCTAACACTAACACGAACCCTAACCCTAACCCTAACCCTAACCCTTAACCTTACCCTAATCCTAACCCTAAACCTAACACTAACCCTAACCCTAACTCTAACCCCTAACCCTACCCCTAACCCTAACCCTTACCCTTATTCTAACCCTAACCCTAACACTTACCCTTACCCTAACGACTAACCTAACCCTAACCCTAACCCTAACCCTTATCCTAACCCTAACCCTTATCCTTAAGCTAACCCTGAACCTAACCCTAACCCTAATCCTTACCCTTACCCTAACCCTAACCCTAAACCTAAGCCTTACCGTTACGCTAAACCTAACTCTAACCCTTACCCTAAACCTATCCCTAACCCTAACCATAACCGTAACACTGACCCCAACACATACGCTTACCCTAACCCTAACCCTAACCCTAACCGTAACCCTAAACCTAAACCTAACCCTAACCCTAACCCTAACCATACCCCTAACCCATACCCTTACCCTAACCCTAACCCTAAACCTAACCCTAAACCTTACCCTTACCCTCATCCTAACACTAATGTTAACCCTAACTCTAACCCTAAAACCCTAACATTAACCCTAACCCTTATCCATACCCTACCCATAACCCTAACCCTAAACCTAACCCTAACCCTAAACCTAACCCTTACCCTTACCATAACTATAACCCTAAACCTAACCCTAACCCTTACCCTTACCCTAACCCTAACCCTAAACCTTACCCTAACCCTAACCCTAACCCTAACCTTAACCCTAACCCTAAACCTAACAATTGCCCCAACCCTAAATCTAACCCTAAACCTAAACCTAACCCTAAACCTAACCCTTACCCTTTCCCTAACCGTAACCCTAAACTTAACCGTAACCCTAACCCTAAACCTTACCCTAACCCTAACCCCAATCCTAACCCTAACCCTTACCCTTACCCTTACCCTAACCCTAAGGCTAACCCTGAACCTAAACCTAAATCTAACCCTAACCTTAACCCTAACCCTAGTCCTAACCCTAACCCTAACCCTAACCCTTACCCTAACCCTAAACTTAAACCTTAACCCTTACCCTAACCCTAACCCTAACCCTAACCCTAACACTTACCCTAAACCTAACTCTGCCTCTAACCCTAACCCCAATCCTAACCCTAACCCTTACCCTTACCCTAACCCTAAGGCTAACCCTAAACCTAAACCTGAATCCAACCCTAACCTTAACCCTAATCCTAACCCTGAACCTAAAACTAACCCTAACCCTAACCCTAACCCTTACCCTAACCCTAAACTTAAACCTTAACCCTTACCCTAACCCTAACACTTCCCCTAACCCTAACTCTAACTCTAACCCTACCCCTAACCATTACCATAACCCTAACCCTAACCTTAAACCTAACCCTTATAGTAACACTAACCCTAACATTAACCCTAACCCTTAACCTAACCCTAACACTTACCCTAACCCCTAACCATAACCCATATCCTAACCCTAACCCTAACCCTAACCCCTAACCCTAACCCTGACCCGAACCCAAACCCTAACCCTAACCCTAACTCTAACACTTAACATTATCCTAACCCTAACCCTAAGCCTAACACTTACCCTTACCCTAACCCCTACTCTAACCCTAACCCTTACCCTAAACCTTAAACTAACCCTAACCCTAAACCTAACCTTAATCCTAACCCTTACCCTTACAATAACCCTAAACCTAACCCTACCCTAACTTTAACCCTAACACTTACCCTTACCCTAACCCTAACCCTAACCCTAAACCTTACCCTTACCTAAACCTAACCCTAATCCTTACCATAACCTAACCCTAACCCTAAGCGTAACCCTAAACCTAACCCTAAACCTAACCCTAACCCTTACCCTAAACCTAACCTTAACCCCAACACTAAACCTAAACCTATCCCTAACCCCAACCTTTACCCTTACCCTAACCCTAACCCTAAACCTAACCCTAACGCTAACCCTTACCTTAAACCTAACCCTAATAGTAACCTTAAATCTTACCCTTACACTAAACCTAACCCTAACCCTAAAAGGAACCCTAACCGTTACCTTAACCCTAAACCTTACCCTTACCCTAACCTTAACCCTAACCCTAAACCTAAACCTAAACCTAACCCTAACACATACCCTAATCCTAACCCTAATCCTAACGCTTACACTAACCTTAACCCTAACTCTAACACTTACCCTAACCCTAACCCAAACCCTAATCCTAACCCTTTCCCTAACTCTAACCAAACCCTAATGCTAACCCCTAACTCTAACCCTTAACCTAACCCTAACCCTATCCCGAACCCTTAACCTAATCCTAAACCTTACCCTAACCATAACCCTAACCATAACCCTTACCCTTACCCTAACCCTAACCCTTACCCTTACCCTAACCCTAACCCTAACCTTAACTCTAAACCTAACCCTAACACTAACCCGTACCCTTACCCTAACCCTAACCCTAAACTTAACCCTAACCCTAAACCTATCCCTAACACTAACCTTTACCCTTACCCTAACCCTAACCCTAAACCAAAACCTTACCCTTACCCTAACCCTAACACTAACCTTAATGCTAACTCTAACCCTAACCCTAACCCTTACACTAACCCAAACACTAACCCTTACCCTTAACCTAAATCTAACCCTAAACCTAACCCTAACCCTAAACTTAACACAAACCTTTACCCTCACCCTAACCCTAACCCTAACCCTAAACCTAACCCTAACCCTAACCCTAACCCTAACCCTTCCCCTTACCCTAACCCTAACCCTAACCATAATCCTTAACCTAACCCTAACCCTAACCCTAGCCCTAACCCTAAACCTAACCCTTACCCTTAACCTAACCCTAACCCTAAACCTAACCCTAACCCTAACCCTAACCCTTAACCTAACCCTAACCCTAAACCTAACCCTAACCCTAAAACTTACCCTTACCCTAACTCTAACCCTATACCTAACCCTAACCCTTATCCTAACCCTAACCCTAAACCTAACCCTTAAGCTAAACCTAACCCTAACCCTAACCCATATCCTTACCCTATCGCTAAACCTAACCCTAACCCTAACCCTTACAATAACACTTACCCGTACGCTTACCCTATCCCTAACCTTATCCCAACCCTAACCCTATCCCTAAACCCTAACCCAAATCATTAACGTAACCCTAACCCTAACCCTAACCCTAAACCTTACCCTTACCCTAAGCATAACTCTAACCCTAACCCGAACCCTAAACCTAACTCTTACCCGAACCCTAACCCTAAAGTTACCCTAACCCTAACCCTAACCCTAACCTTAACCCTAACGGTAACCCTAACCCTAACCCTAATCCTTACCCTTACCATAACTCTAACCCTAAACCTAACCCTAACGCTAAACCTAACCCTAACTCTAACACTTACCCTAACCCTAACCCTAATCCTAACCCTACCCTTACCATTACCCTAATCTTAACGCTAACCCTAAACCTTACCCTAACCCTAACCTTAACCCTAACCCTTACCCTTATCCTAACCCTAAACCTAAACCTAACCCTAAACCTAACACTAACCCTAACCCTTAACTTTACCCTTACCCTAACCCTAACCCTAACCCTATACTTAACCCTAACCCTAACCCTAACCCTTACCCTAACCATAACCCTAACACTAACCTCCCCCTTACCCTTACCCTAACCCTAACGCTAAACTTAACCCTAACCCTAACCCTCAACCTTACCCTTACCCTATCCCTAACCCTAAACCTAACCCTAACCTAACCCTAACCCTAACACCTAACCCTAACCATAACCCTAACACTTAAACTTACCCTAACACTAACCCTAACCCTAACCCTAACCCTAACCCTAACACTTACTCCAACCCTCACCCTAAACCTAACCCTAATTCTTACCCTTACCCTAACCCTAACCCTTACCCTAAACTTAACCCTAAACCTAACCCTATCCCTAACCCTTACCCTTACCCTAAGCCTAACCCTAAACCTAACATTAACCCTAACCCTTACCTTTAACCTAACCCTAACCCAATCCCTAACCCTCACACTTTCCCTTACCCTAGCCCTAACACTAACCCTAACCCTTACCCTAACCCTAACCCTAACCCTTACCCTTTCCCTAACCCTAACCCTAACTCTAACACTAACCCTTACCCTTAACCTAACCCTAAACCTAACCGTAACACTAACCTTAAATCTAACCCTAACCCTAACCCTAACACTTACCCTAACCCTAACCTTAACCCTAACCCTAACCCTAACCCTTACCCTTACCCTAATCCTAAACCTAACGCTAACCCTAACCCTTACCCTTACCCTAACCCTAAACCTAACCTTAACCCCAACCCTAAATCTAACCCTAACCCTAACCCTAACCTTACCCTAACCCTAACCCTTACCCTAACCCTAAACATAACTCCAACACTAAACCTAACCCTAACCCTAAACTTAACCCTAAACCTTACCCTTACCCTAAACCAAATCCTAACCCTAACCCTAACCCTAACCCTTACCCTTACCCTAACCCTAAACCTAAAAGTAAACCTAACCCTAAACATAAACCTAACCCTAACCCTAAACCTTACCCTAAACCTAACCCTAAACCTAACCCTAACCCTTCCCCTTCCCCTAATCTTAAACCTAACCCTAACCCTAACCCTTACCCTAAGCCTAATTCTAACCCTAACCCGAAACCTAAACCTAACCCTTGCCCTAATCCTAACCCTAATCCTTACCCTAACCCTAACGCTAACCCTAACCTTAACCCTAACGCTAATCATAACCCTAACCCTAATTCTTACCCTTACCCTAACCCTAACCCTAACCCTAACCCTAACCCTTACACTATCCCTAACCCTTACCCTTACCCTAAGCCTAACCCTAAACCTAACACTAACCCTAAACCTTACCTTTACCCTCACCCTAACCCTATCCCTAACCCTACCCCTTACCCTTACCCTATCCCTAACCCTAACCTTAACCCTAACCCTTACCCTTACCCTTACCCTAACCCTAGCCCTAAACCTAACCCTAACCCTAACCCTATCCCTAAACCTAACCCTTACCCTTACCCTAACCCTAACCTTAAACCTAACCCTAAACATATCCGCTAATCCTAACCCTAACCCTAACCCTTACCCTTACCCAAACCCTAACCCTAACTCTAACACTAACCCTTACCCTTATCCTAACCCTAACATTAAATCTAACCCTAACCCTAACCCTAACCATAACCTTAACCATAACCCTAACCCTAACACTTACCCTAACACTAACCTTAAACCTAATCCTAACCCTAACCCTAACACTAACCCTAACCCTAACCTTAACCCTAACCCTAAGCCCTACCCTTACTCTAACCCTAACCCTAACCCTAACCGTAACCCCTACCCTTACCCTAACCCTAAACCTAACCTTAACCCCAACCCTAAATCTAACCCTCACCCCAATCCTAAACCTTACCATAACCCTAACCCTAACCATAATCCTTACCCTAACCCTAACCCTAACCTTAGCCCTTACCGTAACCCTAACCCTAACCCTAACCCTAACCCCTAACCCTAACCCTTAATCTAATCCTAACCCTAACCCTAACCCTAACCCTAAACCTAAACCTAACTCTAATCCTAAACTTAACTCTAACTCTAAACCTCACCCTACCCTAGCCCTTACCCTAACCCTAACCCTAACCCTAACCCTAACCTTAACCTTAACCCTAAACCTAAACCTAACCCTTAACCTTACCCTAACCCTAAAACTTACCCTTACCCTAACTCTAACCCTAAACCTAACCCTAACCCTTATCCTAACCCTAACCCTAAACCTAACCCTTAACCTAAACCTAACCCTAACCCTAACCCTTACCCTTACTCTATCGCTAACCCTAACCCTAACCCTAACCCTTACAGTAACCCTTACCCTTACCCTTACCCTATCCGTAAACTTATCCCAACACTAACCCTATCCCTAAACCCTAACCCAAATCATTAACGTAACCCTAACCCTAACCCTAACCCTTACCCTTACCCTAAGCATAACTCTAACCCTAACACGAACCATAACCCTAACTCTTACCCGAACCCTAACCCTAAAGGTTACCCTAACCCTAACCCTAACCCTAATCTTAACCCTAACGCTAACCCTAACCCTAACCCTAATCCTTACCCTTACCCTAACTCTAACCCTAAACCTAACCCTAATCCTAAACCTAACACTAACCCTAACACTTACCCTAATCCTAACCCTAATCCTAACCCTACCCTTACCATTACCCTAATCCTAAAGCTAACCCTAAACCTTATCCTAACCCTAACCTTAACCCTAACCCGTACCTTTATCCTAACCCTAAACCTAAACCTAACCCTAACCCTAACCATAACACTAACCTTAAATCTAACCCTAACCCTAACCCTAACACTTACCCTAACCCTAACCATAACCCTAAAACTTAAACTTATCCTAACACTAACCCTAACCCTAACCCTAACCCTAACACTTACCCTAACCCTCACCCTAATCCTAACCCTAATTCTTACACTTACCCTAACCCTAACCCTTACCCTTTCCCTAACCCTAACCCTAACTCTAACACTAACCCTTACCCTTAACCTAACCCTAATCCTAAACCTAACCCTAACCCTAACCATAACACTAACCTTAAATCTAACCCTAACCCTAACCCTAACACTTACCCTAACCCTAACCTTAACCCTAACCCTAACCCTTACCCTTACCCTAACCCTAAATCTAACCCTAACCCTAACTCTTACCCTTACCCTAACCATAAACCTATCCTTAACCCCAACCCTAAATCTAACAATAACCCTAACCCTAACCTTATCCTAACCCTAACCCTTAACCTAACACTAAATTTAACCCCAACACTAAACCTAACCCTAACCATAACCCTAACCCTAACCCTTACCCTTACCCTAAACCTAACCCTAACCCTAAAACTAACCCTAACCCTAAACATAACCCTAACCCTAACCCTAACCCTTACCCTAAACCTAACCCTAACCCTAACCCTAACCCTAACCCTTACCATTACCCTAACCCTAAACCTAACCCTAACCCTAAAACTTACCCTTACCCTAAGCCTAATTCTAACCCTAACCCGAAACCTAAACCTAACCCTTACCCTAATCCTAACCCTAAACCTTACCCTAACCCTAATGCTAACCCTAACCTTAACCCTAACGCTAATCATAACCCTAACCCTAATTCTTACCCTTACCCTAACCCTAACCCTAAACCTAACCCTAACCCTAACCCTAACCCTAACCCTAACCCTTACACTATCCCTAACCCTTACCCTTACCCTAAGTCTAACCCGAAACCTAACACTAACCCTAAACCTTACCTTTACCCTAACCCTAACCCTATCCCTAACCCTACCCCTTACCCTTACCCTATCCCTAACCCTAACCTTAACCCTAACCCTAAACTTAACCCTAACCCTTACCCTTACCCTAACCCTAACCCTAAACCTAACCCTAACCCTAACCCTATCCCTAACCCTAACCCTTACCCTTACCCTAACCCTAACCCTAAACCTAACCCTATACATATCCCCTAATCCTAACCCTAACCCTAACCCTTACCCTTACCCTAACCCTAACCCTAACTCTAACACTAACCCTTACCCTTATCCTAACCCTAACATTAAACCTAACCCTAACCCTAAGCCTAACCCTAACCTTAACCCTAACCCTAACCCTAACACTTACCCTAAACCTAACCTTAAACCTAATCCTAACCCTAACCCTAACACTAACCCTAACCCCAACCTTAAACCTAACCCTAACCCTTACCCTTATTCTAACCCTAACCCTAACCCTAACCGTAACCCCTACCCTTACCCTAACCCTAAACCTAACCTTAAACCCAACCCTAAATCTAACCCTCACAATAATCCTAAACCTTACCCTAACCCTAACCCTTAACCTAACCCTAACCTTCACCCTAACCCTAACCCTTACCCTTACCCAAACCCTAATCGTAATTCTAACCCTTACCCTTAACCTAACCCTAAACCTAACCTTAACCCCAACCCTAAATCTGACCCTAACCGTAACCCTAAATCTTACCCTAACCCTACCCCTTACCCTAACCCTAACCTTAATCCCAACACTAAACCTAACCCTAAACCTAAAACTAACCCTAACCCTTACCCTAACCCAAACCCTAAACGTAACCGTTACCATAACCATAACCCTTGCCCGAACCCTAACCCTAATCCTACCCCTAACTCTTACCCTTACCCTAACACTAACCCTAACCCTAAAACTAACCCCAATCCTAATCTTAACAGTAACCCTAATCCTAACCCTTACCCTAACCCTAACCCTAATCCTAACCCTAACCCTTCCCTTACCCTAACCCCAACCCTAAATCTAACACTAACCTTAACCCTAAACCTAACCGTAAACCTAACCCTATCCCTAACCCTAACCCTTACCCTTACCCTAACCCTAACCCTAACCCTAACCCTAACCCTAACCCTAACCTAACCCTAACCCTAAACCTAACCCTATCCCTAACCGTTACCCTAACCTTAAACCTAACCCTAACCCTAACCCTAACACTTACCCTAACCCTAACATTAACTCTAACCCTAACCCTTACCCTTACCCTAACCCTAAACCTAACCTTAACCCCAACCCTAAATCTAACCCTAACCCTAACCCTAACCCTAACACTATCCCTAATCCTAACCCTATCCCGAACACTTACTCTAACCCCTACCCTAGCCCTAACCCTAACCCTAAACTTTACCCTAAGCCTAACCCTAAACCTTAACCTTACCGTAACCCAAATCCTAACCCTAAACCTAACCCGAAACCTAAACCTAACCCTTACCCTAACCTAACCCTAACCCTTACCCTAACCCTAACCCTAACCCTAACCTTAACCATAAGGCTAACCCTAACCCTAACCCTAATCCTTACCCTTACCCTAACCCTAACCCTAACCCTAACCCTAACACTATCACTAACCCTAACCCTATCCCTAACACTTACTCTAACCCCTACCCTAGCCCTAACCCTAATCCTAAACCTTACCCTAAGCCTAACCCTAACCCTAAACCTTACCCGTATCCTAACCCTAAACCTAACCCTAACCTTAACCATAACCCTAACCCTAACCCTTACCCTTAACCTCAACCTAACCCTAACCCTAAACCTTACCCTTACCCTAACCCTATCCATAACCCTAACCCTTAACCCTACACTAACCCTAACCCTAACCCTAAACTTAGCCTAACCCTAACCCTAAACCTAACCCTAACCCTAACTTAACCCTAACCCTAACCCTAACCCTAACCCTAACCCTTACCCTAACCCTAACCCTAACCCTAAAACTAACCCTAACCCTAACCTTAACCCTAACCCTCCCCTAACCCTTACCCTAATCCTAACCCTAATCCTAAACATAACCCTTACACTTACCCTAACCCTAATCCTAACCCTAAAACTAACCCTAACCCTAACCTTAACCCTAACCCTTACCCTTAACCTAACCATAACCCTAAAACTAAACCTAACCCTAACCCTAACCCTAACCCTAATCCTTACCCTAACCCTAACCCTAACCCTAACTCTAACCCTTACCCTAACCCTAATCCTAACCCCTAACCCTAAACCTTAACCTAATCCTAACCCTACCCCTAACCCTAACGTTACCCTTACCCTAAACCTAAACCTAACTCTAACCCTAAACGTAACACTAACCCTAACCCTAACCCTTACCCTAACCATAACCCTTACCCTAATCCTAACTCTAAACCTAACCCTAACCTTAACCCTAACCCTAACCCTTACCCTTACCCTAAACCTTACCCTAACCCTAACCCTAACCCTAACCCTAACACTTACCCTAACAATAAACCTAACCCTAATCCTTACCCTTACCCTAACTATAAGCCTAACATTAACCATAACCATACCCTAACCCTAACCCTTACCCTAACCCTACCCCCAAAGCTAGCTCTTCTCCATACCCTAACCCTAACCCTAAACCTAACACTAACCCTAACCCCTAACCCTAACCATAACCCTAACTCTAACCCTAATCCTTACCCTTACCCTAACCCTAACCCTAACCTTAACCCTTACCCTAAACCTAACCCCAACACTAAACCTAACTGTAACCATAATCCTTACAATATCCCTAAACTTAACACGAACACTAAACCTAAGCCTAACCCTAACACTAACCCTTACCCTTACCCTAACCCTAACCCTACACCTAACCTTAACCTTAACCCTAACCCTTACACTTACCGTAATGCTAAACCTAACCTAACCCTTACCCTAACCCTAACCCTAACCTTAACCCCAACCATAACCCTAACCCCTAACCCTAACCCTTATTCTAACCCTAATCCTACCCCTAACCCTAAAACTTACCCTTACCCTAACCCTAACCCTAACCCTAATACTAACACTTACCCTAACCCTAAGCCTAACAATAACCCTTACCCTTACCCTAAATCTGAGCCTAACTTTAACCATAACCATAACCCTAACGCTAACCCTTACCCTAACCCTACCCTAAACCTAACCCGATCCCTAACCCTATCCCTAACCCTAACTCTTATCCTTACCCTAACTTTAACCCTGAACCTAACACTAAACCTTACCCCTAACTCTAACCGTAACCCTCACCGTAACCCTAACCCTTGCCCTTACCCTAACCCTAACACTAACCCTAATCCTTACCCTAACCCTAACCCTAAACTTAACCCCAACCCTAACCCTAAACCCTAACCCTTACCCTTACCCTAACAGTATCACTAACCTTAACCCCAACCCTAACCCTAAACCCTAACCCTAACCCTTAACCTAACCCTAACCCTACCCCTAACCCTAAAACTTACCCTTACCCTAACCCTAACCCTAACCCTAACACTAACCCTAACCCCTAACCCTAACCGTAACCCTAACCCTAACCCTAACCTTACCCTTACCCTAACCATAAACCTAACCCTAATCCTTACCCTATCCCTAAACCTAACCCTACACCTTACCCTTTCCCTAACCGTAACCCTAACCCTAACCCTAACCATTATCCTTACCCTAACCCTAACCTTAACTTTAATGCTAACCCTTACCCTTACCCAAAACCTAATCATAACTCTAACGCTTACCCTAACCCTAACCTTAACCCCAAATCTAAACCTAACCCTAACTATAACCCTAACCCTAATCCTAACCCTTACCCTTTCTCTTACCCTAGCCCTAACCCTAACCCTAACCCCAACACTAACCCCAACCCTAACCCTAACCCTTACCCTAACCCTAACCTTAACCCCAACACTAAACCTAACATTACCACTAACCCTAACCCTAAACCTTACCGTTACCCTAACCCTAACCCTAAACCTAACCTTAACCCTAACCCTTACCCTTACCCTTACCCTAACCCTAACCCTAACCTTAACCCCAACCCTAAACCTAACCCAAACCCTAAACCTTATCCTTACCCTAACCCTAACCGTAATCTTACCCCTAACCCTAACCCTTAGCCTTACCCAAACCCTAACCCTAACCTTAACCCCAACCCTAAACCTAACTCTAACCCTAACTCTATCCCTTACCCTAAACTAACCCTAACCCTAACCCTTACCCTAACACTTACTCTAACCCCAAACCTAACCCTAAGCCATACCCTTAACCTAACCCTAACCCTAACCTTAACCCCAACCCTAAACCTAACTCTAACCCTAAACCTATCCCTTACCCTAACCTAACCCTAACCTTAACCCCAACCTTAAACCTACCCCTAACCCTAACCATAACCCTTACCCTAACCCTAACCCTAACCCTAACCCCTACCCTAGCTCTAACACTAACCCTAACCCTAAACCTTATCCTAACCCTAACCCTAACACTTACCCTAACCCTAACCTAACCCTTACCATAACCTAACCCTAATCCTTACCCTAACTCGAACCCTTACACTTACCCTTACCCTAAACCTAACCCTAACCCTAACCCTTACCCTTACCTTAACCCTCACCCTAACCTAACCGTTATCCTTACCCTAACGCTAACCCTAACCCTAAACCTTACCCTTACCCTAACCCTAACCCTATCCCTAACCCTAACCAAACCCTAAACCTAAACCTATTCCTAATCCTAACCCTTACCCTAACCCTAACCTTAACCCCAAAACTAAACCTAGCCCTAACCCTAACGCTAACATTTACCCTTACCCTAACCCTAACCCTAAACCTAACCCTAACACTAACCCTAACCCTAACCCTTACCCTAACACTAACACTAATCGTAACCCTAACCCTTACCCTTACCCTATCCCTAACCCTAACCCTAAAACTAACCCTAACCCTAACCTGAACCCTAACCCTACCCCTAACCCTTACCATAATCCTAACCCTAATCCTAACCCTTACCCTTACCCTAACCCTAACCCTAACCCTAACCCTAACCCTTACGCTTACCTAACCCTAAATCTAACCCTAACCCTAACTCTAACCCTAACCCTAACCCTAACTCTAACCCTAACCCTAACCCTAACCCTAACCCTAAACCTAACCCTAAACCTATCCCTAACCCTTGCCCTTACCTTAACCCTAACCCTAACCTTACCCTAACCCTAAACCTAACCCTAACACTAACACTTACCCTAACCCTAACCCTAATCCTTACCCTAACCCTAACCCTAACACTTACCCTAACCCTAACCATAAACCTAACCCCTAACCCTAAACCTTAACCTAACCATAAACCTAACCCCTAACCCTAAACCTTAACCTAACCCTAAAACTAACCCTAACCTAATCCTTACCCATACCCTAGCACTTACCCTAACCCTAACTTTAACCCTAACACTCACACTTACCCTTACCCTAACCCTAACCCTAAACCTAACCCAAACCCTAACCCTAACCCTAACCCTAACAATTGCCATTACACTAACCCTAACCCAAAACCTAAGACCAACCATAACCCTAACCCTAACCCTAACACTAACCCTAAATCTTACCCTTAACCTAAACCTAACCCTAACCCTTACCCTAAACCTAACCCTAAACCTAAACCTAACCCTATCTTTACCTAAACCCTAACACTCACCCTAACCCTTACCGTTACCCTTACACTAACCCTAACCCTAACCCTAACCCTAAAACTTACCCTTACCCTAACTCTAACCCTAAAGCTAACCCTAACCCTTATCCTAACCCTAACCGTAACCCTAACCCTAACTATTTACGTAACCCTAACACTAAACCTAACCCCTAACCCTAACCCTTATCCTAACCCTAACACTAAACCTAACCCCTAACCCTAATCCTAACCCTAATCCTTACCCTTACCCTCACCCTAAACCTAACTCTAACCCTAACCGTAACTCTAACCCTAACCGTAACCCTTACCCTAACCGTAACCCTTAGCCTAACCGTAACCCTTATCCTAACCCTAACCCTAACCCTAACCCTAACCCTTACCCTTACCCTAACCCTAACCCTAAACCTAACCCTAACCCTAACCCTAACCCTAACCTTAACCCTAACCCTAACCCTAACAATTGCCCCAAACCTAACCCTAACCCTAAACCTAACAGTAACCCTAACCCTAACCCTAAACCTTACCCTTACCCTAACCCTAATCCTAAACCTAACACTAACCAAAACCCTAATTCTAACCCCTAACCCCACCCTTAACCCTAACCCTTACCCTTATTCTAACCCTAACCCTAACACTTACCCTTACCCTAACGCCTACCCTAACCCTAACCCTAACCCTAACCCTAACCCTTAAGCTTACGCTAACCCTGAACCTAACCCTAACCCTAATCCTTACCCTTACTTTTACCCTAACCCTAACCCTAAACCTAAGCCTTACCCTTACCCTAAACCTAACTCTAAACCTTACCCTAAACCTATCCCTAACCCTAACCCTAACCCTAACACTGACCCCAACACATACCCTTACCCTAATGCTAACCCTAACACTAACCGTAACCCTAAACCTAAACCTAAACCTAACCCTAACCCTACCCCTAACCCTTACCCTTACCCTAACCCTAACCCTAAACCTAACCCTAACCCTTACCCTTACCCTCACCCTAACACTAACGTTAACCCTAACCCTAACCCTAACCCTTACCCTAAACCTAACCCTTACCCTTACCATAACTATAACCCTAAACCTAACCCTAACCCTTACCCTTACCCTAACCCTAACCCTAAACCTTACCCTAACCCAAAACCTAACCCTAACCTTAACCGTAACCCTTACCCTTTCCCTAACCGTAACCCTAAACATAACCGTAACCCAAACCCTAAACTTTACCCAACCCTTACCCCAATCCTAACCTTAACCCTTACCCTTACCCTAACCCTAAGGCTAATCCTAAACCTAAACCTAATTCTAACCCTAACCTTAACCCTAACCCTAACCCTAAACCTAACCCTAACCCTAACCCTTACCCTAACCCTAAACTTAAACCTTAACCCTTACCCTAACCCTAACCCTAACCATAACCATAACACTTACCCTAACCCTAACTCTAACTCTAACCCTAACCCTAAACCTTACCCTAACCTTAAGCCTAACCCTAAATCTAAACTTTATCATAACTCTAACCCTTACATTAACCCTAACCCTTAACCTAACCCAAACACTTACCCTCACCCCTAACCATAACCCATACCCTAACCCTAACCTTAACCCTAAACCTAACCTCTAACCCTAACCCTAACCCTAACCCGAACCCCAAAGCCTAACCCTAACCCTAACTCTAACACTTAACATTATCCTAACCCTAACACTTACCCTTACCCTAACCCCTAATCTAACCCTAAACGTTACCCTAAACCTTACCCTAACCCTAACCCTAAACCTAACCCTAATCCTAACCCTTACCCTTACAATAACCCTAACCCTAACCCTAACCCTAACCCTAAACCTTACCCTTACCTAAACCTAACCCTTAACCTTACCCTAAACCTAACCCTAACCCTAACCCTAACCTTAACCCTTACCCTTACCGTAACGCTAATCCTAACCCTAACCCTAACCCTAACACATACCCTTACCCTAATCCTAACCCTATCCGTAACCCTAAACCTAACCCTAAACCTAACCCTAACACTAACCCTTACCCCAAACCTAACCTTAACCCCAACACTAAACCTAAACTTATCCCTAACCCCAACCTTGACCCTTACCCTAACCCTAACCCTAAACCTAACCCTAACGCTATCCCTTACCATAAACCTAACCCTAATCCTAACCCTAACTCTTACCCTTACCCTAACCTAACCCTAAACCTAAAGCAAACCGTAACCGTAACCGTTACCTTAACCCTAACACTTACCCTTACCCTAACCCTAACCCTAACCCTAAACCTAACCTAACCCTAACCCTAACCCTAACACTTACCCTAACCCTAACCCTAATCCTAACGCTTACCCTAACCTTAACCCTAACTCTAACACTTACCCTAACCCTAACCCAATCCCTAACCCTAACACTTATCCTAACTATAACCAAACCCTAACGCTAACCCCTAAATTTAACCCTTAACCTAACCCTAACCCTAACCCTTAACCTAACCCTAACCCTTACCCTAACCATAACCCTCACCATAACCCTTACCCTTACGCTAACCCTAACCCTAAACCTAACCTTAACCCTTACCCTAACCCTAAACCTACCCTAACCCAAACCCTAAACCTTACCTAACCCTAACCCTAATCCTAACCCTAACCCTTACCCTTACCCTAACCCTTATCCTTACCCTAACCCTAACCCTAACCCTAACCATAACCATAACCTTTACCCTTACCCTAACCCTAACCCAAACTTAATCTAAATTATTACCCTTACCGTAACCCTACCCCTAACCTTAACACTAAACCTAACCCTAAACCTAACACTAACCCTAACCCTTACCTTTACCCTAAACCTAACCCTATCCCTAACCCTAACCCTTACACTTACCCTAACCCTAACCCTATCCCTCAACCCAACCCTAACCCTAAATCTAACCCTTACCCTAACCCTAAACCTAACCCTAACCTAACCCTTACCCTTACCCTAACCCTAACCCTATCCTTAACTCTAAACCTAACCCTAACCTTAACCCTTACCCTTACCCTAACCCTAACCCTAAACCTAACCCTAATCCTAACCCTATCCCTAACCCTAACCCTTACCTTTACCCTAACCCTAACCCTAACCCTAAACCTTACCCTAAGCCTAACCCTTACCCTAACCCTAACCTTAACCCCAACACTAAACCTAACCCTAACCCTAAACCTAACCCTAACCCTTAACCTTACCCTAACCCAATCCCTAAACCTAACCCTAACCCAAACCATAACCCTTACCCTAAACCTAACCCTAATCCTAACTCTAACCCTTAACTTACCCTAACCCTAACCCTAACCGTAAAACTAACCCCAACCCTAACATTAACCCTAACCCTAACCATAACCCTTACCCTAACCCTAACCCTAATCCTAACCCTAACCCTTCCCCTTCCCCTAACCCTAACCCTAATGCTAACCCTAACCCTAAACTTAACCCAAAACTTTACCCTCACCCTAACCCAAACCCTAACCCTTAACCTAAACCTTACGCTTACCCTAACCCCAACCCTAACCATAATCCTTACCGTAACCCTAACCCTAACCCTAACTCTTACCCTTAACCTAACCCTAACCCTAAACCTAACCCTAACCCTAACCTTAACCCTAAACCTAACCTTAAACCTAACACTTACCCTAACGCTAACCTTAAACCTAATGCTAACCCTAACCCTAACACTAACCTTAACCCTAACCCTAACCCTTACCCATACCCTAACCCTAACACTAACCCTAACCCTAACCCTTAACCTTACCCTAACCCTAAACCTAACCTTAACTCCAACCCTAAATCTAAACCTAACCCTAACCCTAAACCTTCCCTAAGCCTAACCCGTACCCTAACCCTAACCTTAACCCCAACACTAAACCTAACCCTAACCCTAAACCTAACCCTAACCCTTAACCTTACCCTAACCCAAACCCTAAACCTAAACCTAACCCTTACACTTACCCTAACCCTAACCCTAAACGTAAAACTAAACCCAACCCTAACCTTAACACTAACCCTAACACTAACCCTTACCCTAACCCTTCCCCTTACCCTAAACCTAACCCTAAAGCTAACCCTAACCCTAAACTTAACCCAAACCTTTACCCTCACCCTAACCCTAACCCTAACCCTAAACCTAACCGTTACCCTTACCCTAACCCTAACCCTAACCATAATCCTTATCCTAACCCTAACCCTAACCCTAGCCCTTACCCTAACCCTAACCCCTAACCCTAACCCCTAACCCTAACCCTTAACCTAATCCTAACCCTAACCCCATCCCTTACCCTTACCCTAAACCTAAACCTAACTCTAATCCTAAACTTAACCGTAACTCTAAACCTCACCCTACCCTAGCCCTTACCCTAAACCCAACCCTAACCCTAACACTAACCTTAACCTTAACCCTATCCCTAAACCTAAACCTTACCCTTACCCTAACCCTAACCCTTAACCTAACTCTAACCATAATGCTAACCCTAAACTTAAACCTAACTCTACCCCTAACCCTAACCTTAACCATAACCTTAACACTAATCCTAACCCTCACCCTTATCCTAACCCTAAACCTAACCCTAACCCTAACCCTAACTCTTACCCTTAGCCTAACCCGAAACCTAACCCTAACCCGAACCCTAATCTAAACCCTAACCCTAACACTAACCCTAACACATACACTTACCCTAACCCTAAACCTAAACCTAACCCTAACCCTAACCCTAACCCTACCCCTAACCCTTACCCTTACCCTAACCCTAACCCTAAACCTAACCCTAACCCTTACCCTTACCCTCATCCTAACACTAACGTTAACCCTAACCCTAACCCTAACCCTAACATTAACCCTAACACTTATCCTTACCCTACCCATAACCCTAACCCTAAACCTAACCATAACCCTAAACCTAACCCTTACCCTTACCATAACTATAACCCTAAACCTAACCCTAACCCTTAACCTTACCCTAACCCTAACCCTAAACCTTAACCTAACCCTAACCTTAACCCTAACCCTAAACCTAACAATTGCCCCAAGCATAACCCTAACCCTAAACCTAACCCTAACCCTAACCCTAACCCTTACCCTTTCCCTAACCGTAACCCTAAACTTAACCATAACCCTAACCCTAAACCTTACCCTAACCCTAACCCCAATCCTAACCCTAACCCTTACCCTTACCCTAACCCTAAGGCTAACCCTAAACCTAAACCTAAATCGAACCCTAACCTTAACCCTAACCCTAACCCTAACCATAAACCTAACCCTAACCCTAACCCTAACCCTTACCCTAACCCTAAACTTAAACCTTAACCCTTTCCCTAACCCTAACCTTAACTCTAACCCTAACACTTACCCTAACCCTAACTCTAACACTAACGCTAACCCTAACCCTTACCCTAACCCTAACCCTAACCCTAAACCTAACCCTTATCATAACACTAACCCTAACATTAACCCTAACCCTTAACCTAACCTTAACACTTACCCTAACCCCTAACCATAACCCATACCCTAACCCTAACCCTATCCCCTAACCCTAACCCTAACTCTAACACTTAACATTATACTAACCCTAACCCTAACCCTAACACTTACCCTTACCCTAACCCCTACCCTATCCCTAACCCTTACCCTAAACCTTACCCTAACGCTAACCCTAAACCTAACCTAATCCTAACCCTTACCCTTACAATAACCCTAAACCTATCCCTAACCCTAACCTTAACCCTAACACTTACCCTAACCCTAACCCTAACCCTAACCCTAACCCTAAACCTAACCCTTACCTAAACCTAACCCTAATCCTTACCCTAAACCTAACCCTAACCCTAAACCTAACCTTAACCCTTACCCTTACCGTAACGCTAATCCTAACCCTAACCCTAACCCTAACACATACCCTTACCCTAACCCTAACCCTAACTCTAACCGTAACCCTAAACCTAACCCTAAACCTAACCCTAACCCTAAGTGTAACCTTAAACCTAACCCTAACCCTAACCCTTACCCTAAACCTAACCTTAACCCCAACACTAAACCTAAACTTATTCCTAACCCCAAACTTTACCCTTACCCTAACCCTAACCCTAAACCTAACCCTAACGCTAACCCTTACCCTATACCTAACCCTAATCCTAACCTTAACTCTTACCCTTACCCTAAAACTAACCCTAACCCTAAAACGAACATTAACCGTTACCTTAACCCTTACCCTTACCCTTACCCTTACCCTTACCCTTACCCTAACCCTAACCCTAACCCTAAACCTAAACCTAACTCTAACCCTAACCCTAACCCTAATCCTAACGCTTACCCTAACCTTAACCCTAACCCTAACACTTACCCTAACCCTAACCCTAATCCTAACGCTTACCCTAACCTTAACCCTTAACCTAACCCTAACCCTAACCCTAACCCTTCACCTAACCCTAACCCTTACCCTAACCATACCCCTAACCATAAACCTTACCTTTACCCTAACCCTAACCCTAAACCTAACCCTTATGCTTACCCTAACCCTAACCCTAACCTTAACTCTAAACCTAACCCTAACACTAACCCTTACCCTTACCCTAACCCTAACCCTAAACCTAACCCTAACCCTAAACCTATCCCTAACCCTAACCTTTACCCTTACCCTAACCCTAAACCTAAACCTAAAGCTTACCCTTACCCTAACCCTTACACTAACCTTAATGCTAATTCTAACCCTAACCCTAACCCTTACACTAACCGAAACACTAACCCTTACCCTTAACCTAAACCTAACCCTAAACTTAAACCTAACCCTAACCTTAACCCTAAACCTAACCTTAACCCTAACACTTACCCTAACGCTATACTTAAACCTAACCCTAACCCTAACCCTAACACTAACCTTAACCCTAACCCTAACCCTTACCCATACCCTAACCCTAACCCTAAACCTAACCCTTAACCTTACCCTAAGCCTAACCCTTACCCTAACCCTAACCTTAACCCCAACACTAAACCTAACCCTAACCCTAAACCTAACCCTAACCCTAAACCTTACCCTAACCCTAACCCCAATCCTAACCCTAACCCTTACCCTTACCCTAACCCTAAGGCTAACCCTTAACCTAAACCTAAATCTAACCCTAACCCTAACCCTAAACCTAAACCTAACCCTAACCCTAACCCTTATCCTAACCCTAAACTTAAACCTTAACACTTACCCTAACCCTAACCCTAACACTTACCCTAACCCTAACTCTAACTCTAACCCTAACCCCAATCCTAACCCTAACCCCAAACCCTAACCCTAACCCTAACTATAACACTTAACATTATCCTAACCCTAACCCTAACCCTAACACTTACCCTTACCCTAACCCCGATCCTAACCCTAACCCTTACCCTAAACCTTACCCTAACTCTAACCCTAAACCTAACCCTAATCCTAACCCTTACCCTTACAATAACCCTAAACCTAACCCTAACCCCAATCCTAACCCTAACCCTTACCCTTACCCTAACCATAAGGCTAACCCTAAACCTAAACCTAAATCGAACCCTAACCTTAACCATAACCCTAACCCTAACCCTAAACATAACCCTAACCCTAACCCTAACCCTAACTCTTACTCTAACCCTAAACTTAAACCTTAACCCTAACCCTAACCCTAACACTTACCCTAACCCTAACTCTAACTCTAACCCTAACCCTAACACTTACCCTAACCCTAACACTAACCCTAAACCTAAACCTTATCATAACACTAACCCTATCATTAACCCTAACCCTTAACCTAACCCTAACACTTACCCTAACCCCTAACCATAACCCATACCCTAACCCTAACCCTAACCCTAACCCTAACCCTAACCCCTAACCCTAACCCTAACCCTAACTCTAACACTTAACATTATTCTAACCCTAACCCTAACCCTAACACTTACCCTTACCCTAACCCCTACCCTAACCCTAACATTTACCCTAAACCTTACCCTAACCCTAACCCTAAACCTAACCCTAATCCTAACCCTTACCCTTACAATAACACTAAACCTAACCCTAAACCTAACCTTAACCCTAACCTTAACCCTAACATTAACCCTAACCCTAAACCTAACCCTAACCCTAACCCTAAACCTTACCCTAACCCTAAACTTAAACCTTAACCCTTTCCCTAACCCTAACCTTAACCCTAACCCTAACATTTACCCTAACCCTAACTCTAACTCTAACCCTAAACCTAACACTTACCCTAACCCTAACCCTAACCCTAAACTTAACCCTTATCATAACACTAACCCTAACATTAACCCTAACCCTTAACCTAACCCTAACACTAACCCTAACCCCTAACCCTAACCCTAACCCTAACCCGAACCCCAAACCCTAACCCTAACCCTAACTCTAACACTTAACATTATACTAACCCTAACCCTAACCCTAACACTTACCCTTACCCTAACCCCTACCCTATCCCTAACCCTTACCCTAAACCTTACCCTAACGCTAACCCTAAACCTAACACTAATCCTAACCCTTACCCTTACAATAACCCTAAACCTAACCCTAACCCTAACCTTAACCCTAACCCTTCCCTTACCCTAACCCTAACCCTAACCCTAACCCTAACCCTAACCCTAACCCTAAACCTTATCTAAACCTAACCCTAATCCTTACCCTAAACCTAACCCTAACCCTAAACCTAACCTTAACCCTTACCCTTACCGTAACGCTAATCCTAACCCTAACCCTAACCCTAACACATACCCTTACCCTAACCCTAACCCTAACTCTAACCGTAACCCTAAACCTAACCCTAAACCTAACCCTAACCCTAAGCGTAACCTTAAACCTAACCCTAACCCTAACCTTTACCCTAAACCTAACCTTAACCCCAACACTAAACCTAAACTTATTCCTAACCCCAAACTTTACCCTTACCCTAACCCTAACCCTAAACCTAACCCTAACGCTAACCCTTACCCTAAACCTAACCCTAATCCTAACCTTAACTCTTATCCTTACCCTAAAACTAACCCTAACCCTAAAACGAACATTAACCGTTACCTTAACCCTTACCCTTACCCTTACCCTAACCCTAACCCTAACCCTAAACCTAAACCTAACCCTAACCCTAACCCTAACACTTACCCTAACCCTAACCCTAATCCTAACGCTTACCCTAACCTTAACCCTAACCCTAACACTTACCCTAACCCTAACCCTAATCCTAACACTTACCCTAACCCTAACCCTAACCCTAACCCTAAACCTAACCCTAACCCTAACCCTAACCCTTATCCTAACCCTAAACTTAAACCTTAACCCTTACCCTAACCCTAACCCTAACCCTAACACTTACCCTAACCCTAAATCTAACTCTAACCCTAACCCCAATCCTAACCCTAACCCCAAACCCTAACCCTAACCCTAACTATAATACTTAACATTATCCTAACCCTAACCCTAACCCTAACACTTACCCTTATCCTAACCCCTACCCTAACCCTAACCCTTACCCTAAACCTTACCCTAACCCTAACCCTAAACCTAACCCTAATCCTAACCCTTACCCTTACAATAACCCTAAACCTAACCCTAACCCCAATCCTAACTCTAACCCTTACCCTTACCCTAACCCTAAGGCTAACCCTAAACCTAAACCTAAATCGAACCCTAACCTTAACCATAACCCTAACCCTAAACCTAAACATAACCCTAACCCTAACCCTAACCCTTACTCTAACCCTAAACTTAAACCTTAACACTAACCCTAACCCTAACACTTACCCTAACCCTAACTCTAACTCTAACCCTAACCCTAACACTTACCCTAACTCTAACCCTAACCCTAACCCTAAAACTTATGATAACACTAACCCTAACATTAACCCTAACCATTAAACTAACCCTAACACTTACCCTAACCCCTAACCATAACCCATACCCTAACCCTAACCCTAACCCTAACCCCTAACCCTAACCCTAACCCTAACTCTAACACTTAACATTATTCTAACCCTAACCCTAACCCTAACACTTAC
>JANJXV010000038.1:8545000-8662500 GCA_024803745.1 Megascapheus bottae
TAAACCTAACCCTAACCCTAACACTTACCCTAACCCTAACCCTAATCCTAACGCTTACCCTATCCTTAACCCTAACTCTAACACTTACGCTAACCCTAACCCAAACCCTAATCCTAACCCTTACCCTAACTCTAACCAAACCCTAACGCTAACCCCTAAGTCTAACCCTTAACCTAACCCTAACCCTAACCCTAACCATAACCCTAACCCTAACCCTTACCCTTACCCTAACCCTAACCCTAAACCTAACCCTAAACCTTACCCTAACCATAACCCTAACCATAACACTTACCCTTACCCTAACCCCAACCCTAAACCTAACCTTTACCCTTACCCTAACCCTAACCCTAACCTTAACTCTAAACCTAACCCTAACACTAACCTTACCCTTACCCTAACCCTAACCCTAAAGCTAACCCTAACCCTAAACCTATCCCTAACCCTAACCTTTACCCTTACCCTAACCCTAACCCTAAACCAAAACCTTACCCTTACCCTAACCCTAACACTAACCTTAATGCTAACTCTAACCCTAACCCTAACCCTTACACTAACCCAAACACTAACCCTTACCCTTAACCTAAACCTAACCCTAAACCTAACCCTAACCCTAAGCTTAACCCTAAACCTAACCTTAACACTAACACTTACCCTAACGCTAACCTTAAACCTAACCCTAACCCTAACCCTAACACTGACCTTAACCCTAACCCTAACCCTTACCCATACCCTAACCCTAACCCTCAACTTAACCCTTAACCTTACCCTAACCCTAAACCTAACCTTAACTCCAACCTTAAATCTAACCCTAACCCTAACCCTAAACCTTACCCTATGCCTAACCCTTACCCTAACCCTAACCTTAACCCCAACACTAAACCTTACCCTAACCCAATCCCTAAACCTAACATTAACCCTAACCATAACCCTTACCCTAACCCTAACCCTAATCCTAGCCCTAACACTTACACTTAACGTAACACAATCCCTAAACCTAACCCTAACCTTAAACATAACCCTTACCCTAACCCTAACCCTAAACCTAACCCTAACCCTTACACTTACCCTAACCCTAACCCTAACCGTAAAACTTACCCCAACCCTAACCTTAACACTAACCCTAACCCTAACCCTTACCCTAATCCTAAACCTTACCCTAAGCCTAACCCTTACCCTAACCCTAACCTTAACCCCAACACTAAACCTAACCCTAACCCTAAACCTAACCCTAACCGTTACCCTTAACCTAACCCTAACCCTAAACCTAACCCTAACCCTAACCCTAAACTTAACCCTAAACCTAACCTTAAACCTAACACTTACCCTAACGCTAACCTTAAACCTAACCCTAACCCTAACCCTAACACTGACCTTAACCCTAACCCTAACCCTTACACATACCCTAACCCTAACCCTCAACCTAACCCTTAACCTTACCCTAACCCTAAACCTAACCTTAACTCCAACCTTAAATCTAACCCTAACCCTAACCCTAAACCTTACCCTATGCCTAACCCTTACCCTAACCCTAACCTTAACCCCAACACTAAACCTTACCCTAACCCAATCCCTAAACCTAACATTAACCCTAACCATAACCCTTACCCTAACCCTAACCCTAATCCTAACCCTAACACTTACACTTAACGTAACACAATCCCTAAACCTAACCCTAACCTTAACCATAACCCTTACCCTAACCCTAACCCTAAACCTAACCCTAACCCTTACACTTACCCTAACCCTAACCCTAACCGTAAAACTTACCCCAACCCTAACCTTAACACTAACCCTAACCCTAACCCTTACCCTAATCCTAAACCTTACCCTAAGCCTAACCCTTACCCTAACCCTAACCTTAACCCCAACACTAAACCTAACCCTAACCCTAAACCTAACCCTAACCGTTACCCTTAACCTAACCCTAACCCTAAACCTAACCCTAACCCTAACCCTAACCTTAACCCTAAACCTAACCTTAAACCTAACACTTACCCTAACGCTAACCTTAAACCTAACCCTAACCCTAACCCTAACACTAACTTTAACCCTATCCCTAACCCTTACCCTAAACCTTCCCCGAAGCCTAACCCTAACCCTTACCCTTACCTTAACCCTAACCCTAATCCTAAACCTAATCCTAACACTAACCCTAACACATACACTTACCCTAACCCTAACCCTTAACCTAACCCTAACCCTAACCCTAACACTAATCCTAACCCTAACACTTCCCCTTACCCTAACCCTAACCCTAAAGCTAACCCTAACCCTAAACTTAACACAAACCTTTACCCTCACACTAACCCTAACCCTAACCCTAAACCTAACCCTAACCCTAACCCTAACCCTTACCCTAACCCTAACCCTAACCAAAATCCTTAACCTAACCCAAACCCTAACCCTAGCCCTTACCCTAACCCCAAACCTAACCCTAACCCCTAACCCTAACCCTTAACCTAATCCTAACCCTAACCCTAACCCTAACCTTACCCTTACCCTAAACCTAAACCTAACTCTAATCCTAAACTTAACCCTAACTCTAAACCTCACCCTACCCTAGCCCTTACCCTAACCCTAACCCTAACCCTAACACTAACCTTAACCTTAACCCTAACCCTAAACCTAACCCTTAACCTTACCCTAACCCTAACCCTAAAGCTAACCCTAACCCTAACGCTAACCCTAAGCTTAAACCTAACTCTAACCCTAACCCTAACCTTAACCATAACCTTAACACTAATCCTAACATTTACCCTTATCCTAACCCTAAACATAACCCTAAACCTAACCCTAACTCTTACACTTACCCCAACCCGAAACCTAACCATAACCCAAACCCTCAACCTTACCCATACCCTAAACCTAACCCGAACCCTTACCGAACACCTTCCCCGAAGCCTAACCCTAACCCTTACCCTTACTTTAACCCTAACCTTAATCCTAACTAACCCTAACACGAACCCTAACACATACACTTACCCTAACCCTAACCCTTAACCTAACCCTAACCCTAACCCTAACCCTAATCCTTACCCTAAAACTAACCTTAACCCTAGCCCTTACCTTAACCCTAAACCTAAACCTAACCCTAACCTTAACCTTAACCCTAACCCTAACCCTAACCCTAACCCCTAACCCTAACCGTAACCCTAACCCTAACCCTAACCCTCACCTTTACCCTAACCCTAACCTTAATGCTAACCCTAACCCTAACCCTAACCCTTACACTTATCCTAAACCTAAACCTAAACCTAACCCTAACCCTAACCTTAACCCTAACCCTAACCTAACCCTAACCATAAACCTTACCCTTACCCTAACCCTACCCTAAACCTAACCCTAACCTAACCCTAACCCTAACACCTAACCCTAACCCTAACCCTAACAGTTACCCTTACCCTAACCCTAACCCTAAAACTTACCCTTACCCTAACTCTAACGCTAAACCTAACCCTAACCCTTATCCTAACCCTAACCCTAAACCTAACCCTTAACCTAAACCTAACCCTAACCCTAACCCATACCCTTACCCTATCGCTAACCCTAACCCTAACCCTTACAATAACCCTTACCCTTACGCTTAACCCTATCCCTAACCTTATCCCAACCCTAACCCTATCCCTAAACCCTAACCCAAATCATTAACGTAACCCTAACCCTAACCCTAACCCTAACCCTTACCCTTACCCTAAGCATAACTCTAACCCTAACCCGAACCCTAACCCTAACTCTTACCCGAACCCTAACCCTAAAGTTACCCTAACCCTAACCCTAACCTTAACCCTAACGCTAACCCTAACCCTAACCCTAATCCTTTCCCTTACCATAACTCTAACCCTAAACCTAACCCTAACCCTAAACCTAACACTAACTCTAACACTTACCCTAACCCTAACCCTAATCCTAACCCTACCCTTACCATTACCCTAATCTTAACGCTAACCCTAAACCTTACCCTAACCCTAACCTTAACCCTAACCCTTACCCTTATCCTAACCCTAAACCTAAACCTAACCCTAAACCTAACACTAACCCTAACCCTTACCTTTACCCTTACCCAAACCCTAACCCTAACCCTATACTTAACCCTAACCCTAACCCTAACCCTTACCCCAACCATAACCCTAACACTAACCTCCCCCTTACCCTTACCCTAACCCTAAGGCTAACCTTAACCCTAACCCTAACCCTAACCCTCACCCTTACCCTTACCCTATCCCTAACCCTAAACCTAACCCTAACCTAACCCTAACACTAACACCTAACCCTATCCATAACCCTAACACTTAAACTTACCCTAACACTAACCCTAACCCTAACCCTAACCCTAACCCTAACCCTAACACTTACCCTAACCCTCACCCTAATCCTAACCCTAATTCTTACCCTTACCCTAACCCTAACCCTTACCCTAAACTTAACCCTATCCCGAACTCTTACCCTTACCCTAAGCCTAACCCTAAACCTAACATTAACCCTAACCCTTACCTTTAACCTAACCCTAACACAATCCCTAACCCTAACACTTTCCCTTACCCTAACCCAAACCCTAAACCTAACCCTAACCCTAACCCTAACACTTACCCTAGCCCTAACACTAACCCTAACCCTTACCCTAACCCTAACCCTAACCCTTACCCTTTCCCTAACCCTAACCCTAACTCTAACACTAACCCTTACCCTTAACCTACCCCTAAACCTAACCATAACCCTAACCTTAAATCTAACCCTAACCCTAACCCTAACACTTACCCTAACCCTAACCTTAACCCTAACCCCAACCCTTACCCTTACCCTAATCCTAAACCTAACGCTAACCCTAAACCTTACCCTTACCCTAACCCTAAACCTAACCTTAACCCCAACCCTAAATCTAACCCTAACCCTAACCCTAACCTTACCCTAACCCTAACCCTTACCCTAACCCTAAACTTAACTCCAACACTAAACCTAACCTTAACCCTAAACTTAACCCTAAACCTTACCCTTACCCTAAACCAAATCCTAACCCTAACCCTAACCCTTACCCTTACCCTAACCCTAACCCTAAAACTAACCCTAACCCTAAACATAACCCTAACCCTAACCCTAACCCTTACCCTAAACCTAACCCTAACCCTAACCCTAACCCTTCCCCTTCCCCTAACCCTAAACCTAACCCTAACCCTAACCCTTACCCTTACCCTAAGCCTAATTCTAACCCTAACACGAAACCTAAACCTAACCCTTACCCTAATCCTAACCCTAACCCTTACCCTAACCCTAACGCTAACCCTAACCTTAACCCTAACGCTAATCATAACCCTAACCGAATTCTTACCCTTACCCTAACCCTAACCCTAACCCTAACCCTTACACTATCACTAACCCTTACCCTTACCCTAAGCCTAACCCTAAACCTAACACTAACCCTGAAACTTACCTTTACCCTCACCCTAACGCTATCCCTAACCCTACCCCTTACCCTTACCCTATCCCTAACCCTAACCTTAACCCTAACCCTAACCTTAACCCTAACCCTTACCCTTACCCTAACCCTAAGCCTAAACCTGACCCTAACCCTAACCCTATCCCTAACCCTAACCCTTACCCTTACCCTAACCCTAACCTTAAACCTAACCCTAAACATATCCCCTAATCCTAACCCTAACCCTAACCCTTACCCTTACCCTAACCCTAACCCTAACTCTAACACTAACCCTTACCCTTATCCTAACCCTAACATTAAACCTAACCCTAACCCTAACCCTAACCCTAACCCTAACACTAACCCTAACCCTAACCTTAACCCTAACCCTAAGCCCTACCCTTACTCTAACCCTAACCCTAACCCTAACTGTAACCCCTACCCTTACCCTAACCCTAAACCTAACCTTAACCCCAACCCTAAATCTAACCCTCACCCTAATCCTAAACCTTACCATAACCCTAACCCTAACCGTAATCCTTACCCTAACCCTAACCCTAACCCTAGCCCTTACCCTAAACCTAACCCTAACCCTAAACCTAACCCCTAATCCAAACCCTTAACCTAATCCTAACCCTAACCCTAACCCTAACCCTAACCCTAAACCTAAACATAACTCTAATCCTAAACTTAACCCTAACTCTAAACCTCACCCTACCCTAGCCCTTACCCTAACCCTAACCCTAACCCTAACACTAACTTAACCTTAACCCTAAACCTAAACCTAACCCTTAAGCTTACCCTAACCCTAACCCTAAACCTAACCCTAACGCTAACCCTAACCTTAAACCTAAATCTAACCCTAACCCTAACCTTAACCATAACCCATACCCTAACCCTAACCCTAACCCTAACCCTTACCCTTACCCTAACCCTAACCCTAACCCTAACCCTTAACCTAACCCAAACCCTAACCCTTACCCTTACCCTTACAATAACCCTAACCCTAACCCTAACCCTTACCCTTACCCTAACCCTAACCCTAAACCTAACCCTAACCATAACCTTAACCCTAACCCTTACTCTTACCCTAACCCTAACCCTAAACCTAACCCTAACCCTAACCCTAACCCTTAACCTAACCCTAACCCTAAACCTAACCCTAACCCTAACCCTTACCCTAATCCTAACCCTATCCTAACCCTACCCTTACCATTACCCTAATCCTAACGCTAACCCTAAACCTTACCCTAACCCTAACCTTAACCCTAACCCTTAGGCTTATCCTAACCCTAAACCTAAACCTAACCCTAAACCTAACACTAACCCTAACCCTTACCTTTACCCTTACCCTATCCCTAACCCTAACCCTAAACTTAACAATAACCCTAACCCTAACCCTTACCCTTACCCAAACCCTAACCCTAATTCTAACCCTTACCCTTACCCTAACCCTAAACCTAACCTTGACCCCAAACCTAAATCTGACCCTAACCGTAACCCTAAACCTTACCCTAACCCTACCCCTTACCCTAACCCTAACCTTAATCCCAACACTAAACCTAACCCTAAACCTAAAACTAACCCTAACCCTTACCCTAACCCAAACCCTAAACGTAACCGTTACCATAACCATAACCCTTGCCCTAACCCTAACCCTAATCCTAACCCTAACTCTTACCTTACCCAAACACTAACCCTAACCCTAAAACTAACCCCAATCCTAATCTTAACCCTAACCCTAACCCTAACCCTTACCCTAACCCTAACCCTAATCCTAACCCTAAACCTTCCCTTACCCTAACCCCAACCCTAAATCTAACCCTAACCTTAACCCTAAACCTAACCCTATCCCTAACCCTAACCCTTACCCTTACCCTAAACCTAACCCTAAACCTATCCCTAACCATAACCCCTAACCCTAACCATAAGCCTTACCCTTACCCTAACACTAACAAAAACCTCAATGCTAACCCTAACCCTACTCCTAAAACCTACCTAGCCCTAACACTTACCCTAATCCTTACCCTAACCCTAACCCTAACCCTTACCCTTTGCCTAACCCTAACCCTAACTCTAACACTAACCTTTACCCTTAACCTAACCCTAACCCTAAACCTAACCCTAACCCTAACCCTAACCGTTACCCTAACCTTAAACCTAACCCTAACCCTAACCCTAACACTTACCCTAACCCTAAACTTAACCCTAACCCTAACCCTTACCCTTACCCTAAATCTAAACCTAACCCCTACCCTTACCCTAACCCTAAACCTAACCTTAACCCCAACCCTAAATCTAACCCTAACCCTAACCCTAACTTTACCCTAAGCCTAACCCTTACCCTAACCCTAAACTTAACCCCAGCACTAAACCTAAACCTCACCCTAAACCTAACCCTAAACCTTAACCTTACCCTAACCCAAATCCTAAACCTAACCCTAACCCGAAACCTAAACCTAACCCTTACCCTAACCTAACCCTAACCCTTACCCTAACCCTAACCCTAACCCTAACCTTAACCATAACGCTAACCCTAACCCTAACCCTAATCCTTACCCTTACCCGAACCCTAACCCTAACCCTAAACCTAACCCTAACCCTAACCCTAACCCTAACACTATCCCAAACCCTAACCCTATACCTAACACTTACTCTAACCCCTACCCTAGCCCTAACCCTAACCCTAAACCTTACCCTAAGCCTAACCCTAACCCTAACCCTTACCCGTATACTAACCCTAAACCTAACCCTAACCTTAACTATAACCCTAACCCTAACCCTAACCCTTACCCTTACCCTAAACCTAACCCTAACCCTAAACCTTACCCTTACCCTAACCCTATCCATAACCCTAACCCTTAACCGTACACTAACCCTAACCCTAAACCTAACCCTAAAAATATCCCCTAACCCTAACCCTAACCCTATCCCTTACCCTTACCCTAACCCTAACCCTAACTCTAACACTAACCCTTACATTTATCCTAACCCTAACATTAAACCTAACCCTAACCCTAACCCTAACCTTAACCCTAACCCTAACCTTAACACTTACCCTAACTCTAACCTTAAACCTAATCCTAACCCTAACCCTAACACTAACACTAACCGTAACCTTAAGCCTAACCCTAAACCTTACCCTTATCCTAACCCTAACCCTAACTCTAACACTAACCCTTTCCCTTATCCTAACTAAAACATTAAACCTAACCCTAACCCTAACCCTAACCCTAACCTTAACCCTAACCCTAACCCTAACACTTACCCTAACCCTAACCTTAAACCTAATCCTAACCCTAACCCTAACACTAACCCTAACCATAATCTTAACCTTAACCCTAACCCTTGCCCTTACCTAACCCTCACCCTAACCCAAACCGTAACCCCTACCCTTACCCTAACCCTAAACCTAACCTTAACCCCAACCCTAAATCTAACCCTCACCCTAATCCTTACCCTTACCCTAACCCTAACCCTTACCCTAACCCTAACCCTAACCCTAACACTTACCCTAATCCTAACCCTAACCCTAACCCTAACCTTAACCTTAACCCTAATCCTAAACCTAACCCTTACCCTTACCCTAACCCTAACCCTAAACCTAACCCTAACCCTAACGCTAACCCTAACCTTAACCCTAGCTCTAACCCTAACCCTAACCCTAACCTTACCCTTAACCTTAACCCTAATCCTAACCCTTACCCTTACCCTAAACCTAAACTTAACCCTAACCCTAACCCTAACCCTTACCCTTACTCTAACCGAAACCTAACCCTAACCCGAACCCTCAACCTTACCCTTACCCTAAAAATAACCCTAACCCTACCCTAACCCTTACCCTAACCCTAACCCTAACCCTAACCTTAAACCCAACCCTAAACCCAACCCTAAACCTAACCCTTACCCTTACCCTAACCCTAACCCTAAACCTAACCCTAACCCTAACCCTAACCCTTACCCTAACCCTAACCCTAATCCTAACCCTAACCCTTACCCTTACCCTAAACCTAACCCTAACCTAACCCTAAACCTTACCCTAACCCTAACCCTAACCCTAACCTTAACCCTAACGCTAACCCTAACCCTAACCCTAATCCTTACCCTTACCCTAACCCTAACCCTAAACCTAACCCTAACCCTAACCCTAACACTATCCCTAACCCTTACCCTTACCCAAAGCCTAATCCTAACCCTAATCCTAAACCTTACCCTTATCCTAACCCTAACCCTATCCCTAAGACTTACTCTAACCCCTACCCTAGCCCTAACCCTAAACCTAAACCTTACCCTTAGCCTAACCCTAACCCTAACCCTAACTCTTACCCGTATCCTAACCCTAAACCTAAACCTAAACTTAACCATAAGCCTAACCCTAACCCTAACCCTTACCCTTACCCTAACCCTAACCCTAACCCTAAACCTTACCTTTACCCTAACCCTAACCATAACCCTAACGCTAACCATAACCCTAACACTTACCCTTACCTTACCCTAACCCTAACCCTTATCCTAACCCTAACCCTAACCCTAACACGAAATCCTAACCATAACCTGTAACCTAAACCTAAACCTAACCCTAACCCTAACCATTACCCTTACCCTAAGCCTAATTCTAACCCTAACCCGAAACCTAAACCTAACCCTTATCCTAACCCTAACCCTAACCCTTACCTAAGCCTAACCCTAACCCTAACCTTAACCCTAACGCTAACCCTAGCCCTAACCCTAATCCTTACCCTTACCCTAACCCTAACCCTAAACCTAATCCTAACCCTAACCCTAACCCTAACCCTAACACTATCCCTAACCCTTACTCTTACCCTAAGCCTATCCCTAAACCTAACACTAACCCTAAACCTTACCTTTACCCTAACCCTAACCCTACCCTAACCCTACCCCTTACCCTTAACCTATCCCTAACCCTAACCTTAACCCTAACACTAACCCTAACCCTAACCTTTACCCTTACCTAACCCTGACCCTAAACCTAACCCTAACCCTAACCCTATCCCTAAACCTAACCCTTACCCTAACCCTAACCCTATCCCTAAACCTAACAGTAAAAATATCCCCTAACCCTAACCCTAACCCTATCCCTTACCCTTACCCTAACTCTAACCCTAACTCTAACAGTAACCCTTACACTTATCCTAACCCTAACACTAAACCTAAACCTAACCCTAACCCTAAACTTAACCCTAACCCTAACCCTAACACTTACCCTAACCCTAACCTTAAACCTAATCCTAAACCTAACCCTAACACTAACACTAACCCTAACCTTAACCCTAACCCTAACCCTTACACTTACCCTAACACTAACCCTAACTCTAACACTAACCCTTACCCTTATCCTAACTCCAAAATTAAACCTAACCCTAACCCTAACCCTAACCCTAACTCTTACCCTAACCCTAACCCTAACCCTTACCCTAACCCTAACCCTAACCCTAACCCTAACCCTTACCCTAACCCTAACCTTAACCCCAATACTAAACCTAACCCTAACCCTAAACCTAACCCTAAACCTTATCCTTACCCTAACCCTAACCCAAACCCTAAGCGTAACCCTAACCGTAACCATAACCCTTAACCTAACCCTAACCCTAATCCTAACCCTAATCCTTACCCTTACCCTAACACTACCCCTAACCCTAAAACTAACCCCAACCCTAAACTTAACCCTAACCCTAACCCTAACCCTAACCCTCACCCTAACTCTAAACCTAATCCTAACCCTAACCCTTCCCCTTCCCCTAACCCTAACCGTAAAACTAACCCTAACCCTAAACTTAACCCTAAATTTTACCCTCACCCTAACCCTAACCCTAACCCTAAACCTAACCCTAACCCTAGCCCTAACACTAACCCTTACCCTTACCCTAACCCTAACCATAATCCTTACCCTAACCCTAACCCTAACCCTAGCCCTTACCCTAACACTAACTGTAACCGAAAACAATAACCCTAACCCTTAACCTAACCCGAACCCTAAACCTAACCCTAACCCTTACCCTTACCCTAACCCTAAACCTAACTCTAATCCTAACCTTAACCCTAACTCTAAACCTTACCCTACCCTAACCTTTACACTAATCCTAACCCTAACCCTAACCCTAACCTTAACCTTAACCCTAATCCTATCCTAACCCTTACCCTTACCCTAACCCTAACCCTAAACCTAACCCTAAAGCTAACCCTAACCTTAACCCTACCTCTAACACTTACCCTAACATTACCCTTAACCATAACCCTAATCCTAACCCTTACCCTTACCCTAACCCTAAACCTAACCTTAACCCCAACCCTAAATCTAACCCTCACCCTAATCCTAACCCTTACCCTAACCCTAACCCTTACCCTAACCCTAACCCTAACCCTAACCCTTACCCTAACCCTAACCCTAACCCTAACCCTAACCCTTACCCTAACCCTAACCTTAACCCCAATACTAAACCTAACCATAAACCTAAACCTAACCCTAACCCTAATCCTTACCCTAACCCAAACCCAAACCCTAAACGTAACCCTAACCGTAACCATAACCCTTACCCTAACCCTAACCCTAATCCTAACCCTAACTCTTACCCTTACCCTAACACTAAACCTAACACTAAACTAACCCCAACCCTAAACTTAACCCTAACCCTAACCCTAACCCTAACCCTTACCCTAACATTAAACCTAATCCTAACCCTAACCCTTCCCCTTCCCCTAACCCTAACCCTAAAACTAACCCTAACCCTAAACTTAACCCTAACTTTTACCTTCACTCTAACCCTAATCCTAACCCTAACCCTAACACTAACCCTAACCCTAACCTTAACCCTAACCCTAAGCCCTACCCTTACTCTAACCCTAACCCTAACCCTAATCGTAACCCCTACCCTTACCCTAACCCTAAACCTAACCTTAACCCCAACCCTAAATCTAACCCTCACCCTAATCCTAAACCTTACCCTAACCCTAACCCTAACCATAATCCTTCCCCTAACCCTAACCCTAACCCTAGCCCTTACCTAACCCTAACCCTAACCCTAACCCTAACCCCTAACCCTAACCCTTAACCTAATCCTAACCCTAACCCTAACCCTAAACCTAAACCTAACTCTAATCCTAAACTGAACCCTAACTCTAAACCTCACCCTATCCTAGCCCTTACCCTAACCCTAACCTAACCCTAACACTAACCTTACCCTTAACCCTAAACCTAAACCTAACCCTTAACCTTACCCTAACCCTAACCCTAAAGCTAACCCTAACCCTAACGCTAACCCTAATCTTAAACCTAACTCTAACCCTAACCCTAAACTTAACCATAACCCATACCCTAACCCTAACCCTAACCCTAACCCTTACCCTTACCCTAAACCTAACCCTAACCCTAACCCTAACCCTTAACCTAACCCTAACCCTAACCCTTACCCTTACCCTAACCCTGACCCTTACCCTAACCCTAACCCTAACCCTAACCCAAACCCTTACCCTTACCCTAACACTAACCCTAACCCTAAACCTAACCCTAAACCTAACCCTAACCCTAAACTTAACCCTAAAACTTACCCTTACCCTAACCCTAACCCTAAACCTAACCCAAACCCTAACCCTAACCCTTAACCTAACCCTAACCCTAAAACTTACCCTTACCCTAACTCTAACCCTAAACCTAACCCTAACACTTATCCTAACCCTAACCCTAAACCTAACCCTTAACCTAAACCTAACCCTAACCCTAACCCTTACCCTTACTCTATCGCTAACCCTAACCCTAACCCTAACCCTTACAGTAACCCTTACCCTTACCCTTACCCTATCCCTAACCTTATCCCAACCCTAACCCTATCCCTAAACCCTAACCCAAATCATTAACGTAACCCTAACCCTAACCCTAACCCTAACCCTAACCCTTACCTTACCCTAAGCCTAACTCTAACCCTAACACGAACCCTAACCCTAACTCTTACCCGAACACTAACCCTAAAGGTTACCCTAACCCTAACCCTAACCCTAACCTTAACCCTAACGCTAAGGCTAACCCTAACCCTAATCCTTAGCCTTACCCTAACCCTAACCCTAAACCTAACCCTAACCCTAAACCTAACACTAACCCTAACACTTACCCTAATCCTAACCCTAATCCTAACCCTACCCTTACCATTACCCTAATCCTAACGCTAACCCTAAACCTTACCCTAACCCTAACCTTAACCCTAACCCTTACCCTTATCCTAACCCTAAACCTAAAACTAACCCTAAACCTAACACTAACCCTAACCCTTACCTTTACCCTTACCCTATCCCTAACCCTAACCCTAAACTTAACCCTAACCCTAACCCTAACCCTTACCCTAACCATAACCATAACACTAACCTCCCCCTTACCCTTACCCTAACCCTAACGCTAACCTTAACCCTAACCCTAACCCTAATCATAACCCTAACACTTAAACTTACCCTAACACTAACCCTAACCCTAACCCTAAACCTAACACTTACCCTAACCCTCATCCTAATCCTAAACCTAACACTTACCCTTACCCTAACACCTTCCCTACCCCTACACTAACCCTAAACCTAACCCTAACCCTTACCCTTACCCTAAGCCTAAAACTAAACCTAACATTATCCCTAACCCTTACCTTTAACCTAACGCTAGCCCAATCCCTAACCCTAACCCTTTCCCTTACCCTAACCCAAACCATAAACCTAACCCCAACCCTAACCCTAACACTTACCCTAGCCGTAACACTAACCCTAACCCTTACCCTAACCCTAACCCTAACCCTTACCCTTTCCCTAACCCTAACCCTAACTCTAACACTAACCCTTACCCTTAACCTAACCCTAACCCTAAACCTAACCCTAACCCTAACCGTAACACTAACCCTAACCCTTACCCTTACCCTAACGCTAAACCTAACCCTAACCCTAACCCTTACCCTTACCCTAACCCTAAACCTATCCTTTACCCCAACCCTAAATCTAACCCTAACCCTAACCCTAACCTTATCCTAACCCTAACCCTTACCCTAACCCTAAACTTAACCCCACCACTAAACCTAACCCTAACCCTAAACGTAACCCTAAACCTTACCCTTACCCTAAACCAAATCCTAACCCTAACCCTAACCCTAACCCTAACATTAACCCTAATCCTAACCCTTACCCTTACCCTAACCCTAAACCTAACCCTAACCCTAACCCTTACCCTTACCCTAACCCTAAACCTATCCTTAACCCCAACCCTAAATCTAACCCTAACCCTAACCCTAACCTTATCCTAAACCTAACCCTTACCCTAACCCTAAACTTAACCCCAACACTAAACCTAACCGTAACCCTAAACGTAACCCTAAACCTTACCCTTACCCTAAACCAAATCCTAACCCTAACCCTAACCCTTACCCTTACCCTAACCCTAACCCTAACCCTAAAACTAACCCTAACCCTAAACATAACCCTAACCCTAAAACTAACCCTAACCCTAAACATAACCCTAACCCTAACCCTAACCCTAACCCTTACCATTACCCTAACCCTAAACCTAACCCTAACCCTAACCCTTACCCTTACCCTAAGCCTAATTCTAACCCTAACCCGAAACCTAAACCTAACCCTTACCCTAATCCTAACCCTAAACCTTACCCTAACCCTAACACTAACCCTAACCTTAACCCTAACGCTAATCATAACCCTAACTCTAATTCTTACCCTTACCCTAACCCTAACCCTAAACCTAATCCTAACCCTAACCCTAACCCTAACCCTAACACTTACACTATCCCTAACCCTTACCCTTACCCTAAGCCTAACCCTAAACCTAACACTAACCCTAAACCTTACCTTTACCCTAACCCTAACTCTATCCCTAACCCTACCCCTTACCCTTACCCTATCCCTAACCCTAACCTTAACCCTAACCCTAACCTTAACCCTAACCATTACCCTTACCCTAACCCTAACCCTAAACCTAACCCTAACCCTAACCCTATCCCTAACCCTAACCCTTACCCTTACCCTAACCGTAACACTAAACCTAACCCTATACATATCCCCTAATCCTAACCCTAACCCTTACCCTTACCCTAACCCTAACCCTAACTCTAACACTAACCCTTACCCTTATCCTAACCCTAACATTAAATCTAACCCTAACCCTAACCCTAACCTTAACCCTAACCCTAACCCTAACACTTACCCTAAACCTAACCTTAAACCTAATCCTAACCCTAACCCTAACACTAACCCTAACCCTAACCTTAACCCTAACCCTAACCCTTACCCTTACTCTAACCCTAACCCTAACCCTAACCGTAACCCCTACCCTTACCCTAACCCTAAACCTAACCTTAACCCCAACCCTAAATCTAACCCTCACCCTAATCCTAAACCTTACCCTAACCCTAACCCTTAACCTAACCCTAACCTTAACCCTAACCCTAACCCTTACCCTTACCCAAACCCTAAACCTAATTCTAACCCTTACCCTTACCCTAACCCTAAACCTAACTTTAACCCCAACCCTAAATCTGACCCTAACCGTAACCCTAAACCTTACCCTAACCGTACCCCTTACCCTAACCCTAACCTTAATCCCAACACTAAACCTAACCCTAAACCTAAAACTAACCCTAACCCTTACCCTAACCCAAACCCTAAACGTAACCCTTACCATAACCATAACTCTTGCCCTAACCCTAACCCTAATCCTAACCCTAACTCTTACCCTTACCCTAACACTAACACTAACCCTAAAACTAACCCCAATCCTAATCTTAACCCTAAGCCTAACCCTAACCCTTACCCTAACCCTAACCCTAATCCTAACCCTAACCCTTCCCTTACCCTAACCCCAACCCTAAATCTAACCCTAACTTTAACCCTAAACCTAACCATAAACCTAACCGTATCCCTAACCCTAACCCTTACCCTTACCCTAAACCTAACCCTAAACCTATCCCTAACCATAACCCCTAACCCTAACCATAACCCTTACCCTTACCCTAACCCTAACACTAACCTTAATGCTAACCCTAACCCTACTCCTAAACCTTACCTAGCCCTAACACTTACCCTAATCCTTACCCTAACCCTAACCCTAACCCTTACCGTTTGCCTAACCCTAACCCTAACTCTAACACTAACCTTTACCCTTAACCTAACCCTAACCCTAAACCTAACCCTAACCCTAACCCTAACCGTTACCCTAACCTTAAACCTAACCCTAACCCTAACCCTAACACTTACCCTAACCCTAACCTTAACCCTAAACCTAACCCTTACCCTTACCGTAACCCTAAACCTAACCCTAAACCTAACCCTTACCCTTACCCTAACCCTAAACCTAACCTTAACCCCAACCCTAAATCTAACAATAACCCTAACCCTAACTTTACCCTAAGCCTAACCCTTACCCTAACCCTAAACTTAACCCCAGCACTTAACCTAAACCTCACCCTAAACCTAACCCTAAACCTTAACTTTACCCTAACCCAAATCCTAACCCTAACCCTAACCCGAAACCTAAACCTAACCCTTACCCTAACCTAACCCTAACCCTTACCCTAACCCTAACCATAACCCTAACCTTAACCATAACGCTAACCCTAACCCTAATCCTAATCCTTACCCTTACCCTAACCCTAACCCTAACCCTAAACCTAACCCTAACCCTAACCCTAACACTATCCCTAACCCTAACCCTATACCTAACACTTACTCTAACCCCTACCCTAGCCCTAACCCTAACCCTAAACCTTACCCTAAGCCTAACCCTAACCCTAACCCTAACCCTTACCCGTATCCTATCCCTAAACCTAACCCTAACCTTAACCATAACCCTAAACCTAACCCTATCCCTTACCCTTACCCTAAACCTAACCCTAACCCTAAACCTTACCCTTACCCTAACCCTATCCATAACCCTAACCCTTAACCGTACACTAACCCTAACCCTAAACCTAACCCTAAAAATATCCCCTAACCCTAACCCTAACCCTATCCCTTACCCTTACCCTAACCCTAACCCTAACTCTAACACTAACCCTTACATTTATCCTAACCCTAACATTAAACCTAACCCTAACCCTAACCCTAACCTTAACCCTAACCCTAACCTTAACACTTACCCTAACCCTAACCTTAAACCTAATCCTAACCCTAACACTAACACTAACCGTAACCTTAAGCCTAACCCTAACCCTTACCCTTACCCTAACCCTAACCCTAACTCTAACACTAACCCTTGCCCTTATCCTAACTAAAACATTAAACCTAACCCTAACCCTAACCCTAACCCTAACCTTAACCCTAACCCTAACCCTAACACTTACCCTAACCCTAACCTTAAACCTAATCCTAACCCTAACCCTAACACTAACCCTAACCATAATCTTAACCTTAACCCTAACCCTTGCCCTTACCTAACCCTCACCCTAACCCAAACCGTAACCCCTACCCTTACCCTAACCCTAAACCTAACCTTAACCCCAACCCTAAATCTAACCCTCACCCTAATCCTTACCCTTACCCTAACCCTAACCCTTACCCTAACCCTAACCCTAACCCTAACACTTACCCTAATCCTAACCCTAACCCTAACCCTAACCTTAACCTTAACCCTAATCCTAAACCTAACCCTTACCCTTACCCTAACCCTAACCCTAAACCTAACCCTAACCCTAACGCTAACCCTAACCTTAACCCTAGCTCTAACCCTAACCCTAACCCTAACCTTACCCTTAACCTTAACCCTAATCCTAACCCTTACCCTTACCCTAAACCTAAACTTAACCCTAACCCTAACCCTAACCCTTACCCTTACTCTAACCGAAACCTAACCCTAACCCGAACCCTCAACCTTACCCTTACCCTAAAAATAACCCTAACCCTACCCTAACCCTTACCCTAACCCTAACCCTAACCCTAACCTTAAACCCAACCCTAAACCCAACCCTAAACCTAACCCTTACCCTTACCCTAACCCTAACCCTAAACCTAACCCTAACCCTAACCCTAACCCTTACCCTAACCCTAACCCTAATCCTAACCCTAACCCTTACCCTTACCCTAAACCTAACCCTAACCTAACCCTAAACCTTACCCTAACCCTAACCCTAACCCTAACCTTAACCCTAACGCTAACCCTAACCCTAACCCTAATCCTTACCCTTACCCTAACCCTAACCCTAAACCTAACCCTAACCCTAACCCTAACACTATCCCTAACCCTTACCCTTACCCAAAGCCTAATCCTAACCCTAATCCTAAACCTTACCCTTATCCTAACCCTAACCCTATCCCTAAGACTTACTCTAACCCCTACCCTAGCCCTAACCCTAAACCTAAACCTTACCCTTAGCCTAACCCTAACCCTAACCCTAACTCTTACCCGTATCCTAACCCTAAACCTAAACCTAAACTTAACCATAAGCCTAACCCTAACCCTAACCCTTACCCTTACCCTAACCCTAACCCTAACCCTAAACCTTACCTTTACCCTAACCCTAACCATAACCCTAACGCTAACCATAACCCTAACACTTACCCTTACCTTACCCTAACCCTAACCCTTATCCTAACCCTAACCCTAACCCTAACACGAAATCCTAACCATAACCTGTAACCTAAACCTAAACCTAACCCTAACCCTAACCATTACCCTTACCCTAAGCCTAATTCTAACCCTAACCCGAAACCTAAACCTAACCCTTATCCTAACCCTAACCCTAACCCTTACCTAAGCCTAACCCTAACCCTAACCTTAACCCTAACGCTAACCCTAGCCCTAACCCTAATCCTTACCCTTACCCTAACCCTAACCCTAAACCTAATCCTAACCCTAACCCTAACCCTAACCCTAACACTATCCCTAACCCTTACTCTTACCCTAAGCCTATCCCTAAACCTAACACTAACCCTAAACCTTACCTTTACCCTAACCCTAACCCTACCCTAACCCTACCCCTTACCCTTAACCTATCCCTAACCCTAACCTTAACCCTAACACTAACCCTAACCCTAACCTTTACCCTTACCTAACCCTGACCCTAAACCTAACCCTAACCCTAACCCTATCCCTAACCCTAACCCTTACCCTAACCCTAACCCTATCCCTAAACCTAACAGTAAAAATATCCCCTAACCCTAACCCTAACCCTATCCCTTACCCTTACCCTAACTCTAACCCTAACTCTAACAGTAACCCTTACACTTATCCTAACCCTAACACTAAACCTAAACCTAACCCTAACCCTAAACTTAACCCTAACCCTAACCCTAACACTTACCCTAACCCTAACCTTAAACCTAATCCTAAACCTAACCCTAACACTAACACTAACCCTAACCTTAACCCTAACCCTAACCCTTACACTTACCCTAACACTAACCCTAACTCTAACACTAACCCTTACCCTTATCCTAACTCCAAAATTAAACCTAACCCTAACCCTAACCCTAACCCTAACTCTTACCCTAACCCTAACCCTAACCCTTACCCTAACCCTAACCCTAACCCTAACCCTAACCCTTACCCTAACCCTAACCTTAAACCCAATACTAAACCTAACCCTAACCCTAAACCTAACCCTAAACCTTATCCTTACCCTAACCCTAACCCAAACCCTAAGCGTAACCCTAACCGTAACCATAACCCTTAACCTAACCCTAACCCTAATCCTAACCCTAATCCTTACCCTTACCCTAACACTAACCCTAACCCTAAAACTAACCCCAACCCTAAACTTAACCCTAACCCTAACCCTAACCCTAACCCTCACCCTAACTCTAAACCTAATCCTAACCCTAACCCTTCCCCTTCCCCTAACCCTAACCGTAAAACTAACCCTAACCCTAAACTTAACCCTAAATTTTACCCTCACCCTAACCCTAACCCTAACCCTAAACCTAACCCTAACCCTAACCCTAACACTAACCCTTACCCTTACCCTAACCCTAACCATAATCCTTACCCTAACCCTAACCCTAACCCTAGCCCTTACCCTAACACTAACTGTAACCGAAAACAATAACCCTAACCCTTAACCTAACCCGAACCCTAAACCTAACCCTAACCCTTACCCTTACCCTAACCCTAAACCTAACTCTAATCCTAACCTTAACCCTAACTCTAAACCTTACCCTACCCTAACCTTTACACTAATCCTAACCCTAACCCTAACCCTAACCTTAACCTTAACCCTAATCCTATCCTAACCCTTACCCTTACCCTAACCCTAACCCTAAACCTAACCCTAAAGCTAAGCCTAACCTTAAGCCTACCTCTAACACTTACCCTAACATTACCCTTAACCATAACCCTAATCCTAACCCTTACCCTTACCCTAACCCTAAACCTAACCTTAACCCCAACCCTAAATCTAACCCTCACCCTAATCCTAACCCTTACCCTAACCCTAACCCTTACCCTAACCCTAACCCTAACCCTAACCCTTACCCTAACCCTAACCCTAACCCTAACCCTAACCCTTACCCTAACCCTAACCTTAACCCCAATACTAAACCTAACCATAAACCTAAACCTAACCCTAACCCTAATCCTTACCCTAACCCAAACCCAAACCCTAAACGTAACCCTAACCGTAACCATAACCCTTACCCTAACCCTAACCCTAATCCTAACCCTAACTCTTACCCTTACCCTAACACTAAACCTAACACTAAAACTAACCCCAACCCTAAACTTAACCCTAACCCTAACCCTAACCCTAACCCTTACCCTAACATTAAACCTAATCCTAACCCTAACCCTTCCCCTTCCCCTAACCCTAACCCTAAAACTAACCCTAACCCTTAACTTAACCCTAACTTTTACCTTCACTCTAACCCTAATCCTAACCCTAACCCTAACACTAACCCTAACCCTAACCTTAACCCTAACCCTAAGCCCTACCCTTACTCTAACCCTAACCCTAACCCTAATCGTAACCCCTACCCTTACCCTAACCCTAAACCTAACCTTAACCCCAACCCTAAATCTAACCCTCACCCTAATCCTAAACCTTACCCTAACCCTAACCCTAACCCTAACCATAATCCTTCCCCTAACCCTAACCCTAACCCTAGCCCTTACCTAACCCTAACCCTAACCCTAACCCTAACCCCTAACCCTAACCCTTAACCTAATCCCAACCCTAACCCTAACCCTAAACCTAAACCTAACTCTAATCCTAAACTGAACCCTAACTCTAAACCTCACCCTATCCTAGCTCTTACCCTAACCCTAACCTAACCCTAACACTAACCTTACCCTTAACCCTAAACCTAAACCTAACCCTTAACCTTACCCTAACCCTAACCCTAAAGCTAACCCTAACCCTAACGCTAACCCTAATCTTAAACCTAACTCTAACCCTAACCCTAAACTTAACCATAACCCATACCCTAACCCTAACCCTAACCCTAACCCTAACCCTTACCCTTACCCTAAACCTAACCCTAACCCTAACCCTAACCCTTAACCTAACCCTAACCCTAACCCTTACCCTTACCCTAACCCTGACCCTTACCCTAACCCTAACCCTAACCCTAACCCAAACCCTTACCCTTACCCTAACACTAACCCTAACCCTAAACCTAACCCTAAACCTAACCCTAACCCTAAACTTAACCCTAAAACTTACCCTTACCCTAACCCTAACCCTAAACCTAACCCAAACCCTAACCCTAACCCTTAACCTAACCCTAACCCTAAAACTTACCCTTACCCTAACTCTAACCCTAAACCTAACCCTAACACTTATCCTAACCCTAACCCTAAACCTAACCCTTAACCTAAACCTAACCCTAACCCTAACCCTTACCCTTACTCTATCGCTAACCCTAACCCTAACCCTAACCCTTACAGTAACCCTTACCCTTACCCTTACCCTATCCCTAACCTTATCCCAACCCTAACCCTATCCCTAAACCCTAACCCAAATCATTAACGTAACCCTAACCCTAACCCTAACCCTAACCCTAACCCTTACCTTACCCTAAGCCTAACTCTAACCCTAACACGAACCCTAACCCTAACTCTTACCCGAACACTAACCCTAAAGGTTACCCTAACCCTAACCCTAACCCTAACCTTAACCCTAACGCTAAGGCTAACCCTAACCCTAATCCTTAGCCTTACCCTAACCCTAACCCTAAACCTAACCCTAACCCTAAACCTAACACTAACCCTAACACTTACCCTAATCCTAACCCTAATCCTAACCCTACCCTTACCATTACCCTAATCCTAACGCTAACCCTAAACCTTACCCTAACCCTAACCTTAACCCTAACCCTTACCCTTATCCTAACCCTAAACCTAAAACTAACCCTAAACCTAACACTAACCCTAACCCTTACCTTTACCCTTACCCTATCCCTAACCCTAACCCTAAACTTAACCCTAACCCTAACCCTAACCCTTACCCTAACCATAACCATAACACTAACCTCCCCCTTACCCTTACCCTAACCCTAACGCTAACCTTAACCCTAACCCTAACCCTAATCATAACCCTAACACTTAAACTTACCCTAACACTAACCCTAACCCTAACCCTAAACCTAACACTTACCCTAACCCTCATCCTAATCCTAAACCTAACACTTACCCTTACCCTAACACCTTCCCTACCCCTACACTAACCCTAAACCTAACCCTAACCCTTACACTTACCCTAAGCCTAAAACTAAACCTAACATTATCCCTAACCCTTACCTTTAACCTAACGCTAGCCCAATCCCTAACCCTAACCCTTTCCCTTACCCTAACCCAAACCATAAACCTAACCCCAACCCTAACCCTAACACTTACCCTAGCCGTAACACTAACCCTAACCCTTACCCTAACCCTAACCCTAACCCTTACCCTTTCCCTAACCTTAACCCTAACTCTAACACTAACCCTTACCCTTAACCTAACCCTAACCCTAAACCTAACCCTAACCCTAACCGTAACACTAACCCTAACCCTTACCCTTACCCTAACGCTAAACCTAACCCTAACCCTAACCCTTACCCTTACCCTAACCCTAAACCTATCCTTTACCCCAACCCTAAATCTAACCCTAACCCTAACCCTAACCTTATCCTAACCCTAACCCTTACCCTAACCCTAAACTTAACCCCACCACTAAACCTAACCCTAACCCTAAACGTAACCCTAAACCTTACCCTTACCCTAAACCAAATCCTAACCCTAACCCTAACCCTAACCCTAACATTAACCCTAATCCTAACCCTTACCCTTACCCTAACCCTAAACCTAACCCTAACCCTAACCCTTACCCTTACCCTAACCCTAAACCTATCCTTAACCCCAACCCTAAATCTAACCCTAACCCTAACCCTAACCTTATCCTAAACCTAACCCTTACCCTAACCCTAAACTTAACCCCAACACTAAACCTAACCGTAACCCTAAACGTAACCCTAAACCTTACCCTTACCCTAAACCAAATCCTAACCCTAACCCTAACCCTTACCCTTACCCTAACCCTAACCCTAACCCTAAAACTAACCCTAACCCTAAACATAACCCTAACCCTAAAACTAACCCTAACCCTAAACATAACCCTAACCCTAACCCTAACCCTAACCCTTACCATTACCCTAACCCTAAACCTAACCCTAACCCTAACCCTTACCCTTACCCTAAGCCTAATTCTAACCCTAACCCGAAACCTAAACCTAACCCTTACCCTAATCCTAACCCTAAACCTTACCCTAACCCTAACACTAACCCTAACCTTAACCCTAACGCTAATCATAACCCTAACTCTAATTCTTACCCTTACCCTAACCCTAACCCTAAACCTAATCCTAACCCTAACCCTAACCCTAACCCTAACACTTACACTATCCCTAACCCTTACCCTTACCCTAAGCCTAACCCTAAACCTAACACTAACCCTAAACCTTACCTTTACCCTAACCCTAACTCTATCCCTAACCCTACCCCTTACCCTTACCCTATCCCTAACCCTAACCTTAACCCTAACCCTAACCTTAACCCTAACCATTACCCTTACCCTAACCCTAACCCTAAACCTAACCCTAACCCTAACCCTATCCCTAAACCTAAACCTTACCCTTACCCTAACCGTAACACTAAACCTAACCCTATGCATATCCCCTAATCCTAACCCTAACCCTTACCCTTACCCTAACCCTAACCCTAACTCTAACACTAACCCTTACCCTTATCCTAACCCTAACATTAAACCTAACCCTAACCCTAACCCTAACCTTAACCCTAACCCTAACCCTAACACTTACCCTAAACCTAACCTTAAACCTAATCCTAACCCTAACCCTAACACTAACCCTAACCCTAACCTTAACCCTAACCCTAACCCTTACCCTTACTCTAACCCTAACCCTAACCCTAACCGTAACCCCTACCCTTACCCTAACCCTAAACCTAACCTTAACCCCAACCCTAAATCTAACCCTCACCCTAATCCTAAACCTTACCCTAACCCTAACCCTTAACCTAACCCTAACCTTAACCCTAACCCTAACCCTTACCCTTACCCAAACCCTAAACCTAATTCTAACCCTTACCCTTACCCTAACCCTAAACCTAACTTTAACCCCAACCCTAAATCTGACCCTAACCGTAACCCTAAACCTTACCCTAACCGTACCCCTTACCCTAAAGCTAACACTAACCCTAACCTTAAACCTAAACCGAACACTAACCTTAACCCTAACCCTAACCCTACACCTAACACTTACCCTAACCCTAACCTTAAACCAAATCCTAACCCTAACCCTAACACTAACCCTAACCCTAACCGTAACCTTAACCCTAACCCTTACCCTTACCTAACCCTATCCCTAACCCAAACCGGAACCCCTACCCTTACCCTAACCCTAAACCTAACCTTAACCCCAACCCTAAATCTAACCCTCACCCTAACCTAACCCTTGCCCTAACCCTAACCCTTACCCTAACCCTAACCCTAACCCTAATCCTAACCCTAACCCTTACGCTTACCCTAACCCTAAACCTAACCCTAACCCTTACCTTAACCCTAACCTTAACCCCAATAGTAAACCTAACCCTAACCCTAAACCTAACCCTAACCCTTATCCTTACCCTAACCTAACCCAAACCCTAAACGTAACCCTAACCGTAACCATAACCCTTACCCTAACCCGAACCCTAATCCTAACCCTAACCCTTACCCTTACCCTAACACTAACCCTAACCCTAAAACTAAACCCAACGGTAAACTTAACCCTAACCCTAACCCTAACCCTAACCCTTACCCTAACCCTAAACCTAATCCTAACAATAACTCTTCCCCTTACCCTAACCCTAACCCTAAAACTAACCCTAACCCTAAACTTAACCCTAACTTTTACCCTCACCCCGACCCTAACCCTAACCCTAAACCTAACCCTAACCCTAACCCTAACACTAACCCTTACCCTTAGGCTAACCCTAACCCTAACCATAATCCTTACCCTAACCCTAACCCTAACCCTAGCCCTTACCCTAAATCTATCCTAACCCAAAACCCTAACCCTAACCCTTAACCTAACCCTAACCCTAATCCTAAACCTAACACTTACCCTTACCCTAACCCTAACCCTAAACCTAACCCTAACCCTAACGCTAACCCTAACCTTAACCCTACCTCTAACCCTAACCCTAACCTTACCCTTAACCTTAACCTAATCCTAACCCTTATCCTTACCCTAAACCTAAACCTAACCCTAACCCTAACACTAACCCTTACCCTTACTCTAACCCGAAACCTAACCCTAACCCGAATCCTCAACCTTACCCTTACCCTAAAAATAACCCTAACCCTTACCCTAAACCTTGCGCGAACCCTAACCCTAACCCTTACCCTTAGCTTAACCCTAACCCTAACCCTAACCCTAACCCTTACCCTTACCCTAAACCTAACCCTAACCCTAAACTTAACCCCAACCCTAAACCTAACTCTAACCCTAACCCTTACCCTTACCCTAAACCTAACTCTAAATGTAATCCTAACCCTAATCCTAACTCTAACCCTTACCCTAACCCAAACCCTAATCCTAACCGTAACCCTTACCCTTAGCCTAATCCTAACCCTAGCCCTTACCCTAAACCTAACCCTAAACCTAACCTCTAACCCTAACCCTTAACCTATCCATAACCCTAACCCTAACCCTAACCCTTACCCTCAGCCTAACCCTATCCCTAACCCTAACCTTAACCTTAACCCTAACCCTAACCCTAACCCTTACCCTTACCCTAACCCTACCCTAAACCTAACCCTAACCCTAACCCTATCCCTAACCCTAACCCTTACCCTTACCCTAAACCTATCCCTAAACCTAACCCTAAAAATATCCCCTAACCCTAACCCAAACCCTATCCCTTACCCTTACCCTAACCCTAAAACTAAATCTAACACTAACCCTTACTCTTATCCTATCCCTAACATTAAACCTAACCCTAAACCTAACCCTAACCTTAACCCTAACCCTAACCCTAACACTTACCCTAACCCTAACCTTAAACCTAATCCTAACCCTAACCCTAACCCTAACCTTAAGCCTAACCCTAACCCTTACCCTTACCCTAACCCTAACACTAACTCTAACACTAACCCTTACCCTTATCCTAACTCCAACATTAAACCTAACCCTAACCCTAACCCTAACCCTAACCTTAACCCTAACCCTAACCCTAACCCTAACCCTTACCCTAACCCTAACCCTAACCCTAACCCTTACCCTTACCCTAACCCTAACCCTAACCCTAACCCTAACCCTTACCCTAACCCTAACCTTAACCCCAATACTAAACCTAACCCTAACCCTAAACCTAACCCTAACCCTTATCCTTACCCTAACCCTAACCCAAACCCTAAACGTAACCCTAACTGTAACCATAACCCTTACCCTAACCCGAACCCTAATTCTAACCCTAACCCTTTCCCTTACCCTAACACTAACCCTAACCCTAAAACCAACCCCAACCCTAAACTTAATCCTAACCCTAACCCTAACCCTAACCCTTAACCTAACCCTAAACCTAATCCTAACCCTAACCCTTCCCCTTCCCCTAACCCTAACCGTAAAACTAACCCTAACCCTAAACTTAACCCTAACTTTTACCCTCACCCCAACCCTAACCCTAACCCTAAACCTAACCCTAACCCTAACCCTAACATTAACCCTTACCCTTACCCTAACCCTAACCATAATCCTTACCCTAACCCTAACCCTACCCTAGCCCTTACCCTAACCCTAACCCTAACCCAAAACAATAACCCTAACCCTTAACCTAACCCGAACCCTAAACCTAACCCTAACCCTTACCCTTACCCTAACCCTAAACCTAACACTAATCCTAACCTTAACCCTAACTCTAAACCTTACCCTACCCTAACCTTTACCCTAATCCTAACCCTAACCCTAACCCTAACCTTAACCTTAACCCTAATCCTATCCTAACCCTTACCCTAACCCTAATCCTAACCCTTACCCTAACCCTAACCCTAACCCTAACCCTTACCCTAACCCTAACCTTAACCCCAATACTAAACCTAACCCTAACCCTAAACCTAACCCTAACCCTAATCCTTACCCTAACCCTAACCCAAACCCTAAATGTAACCCTAAACATAACCATAACCCTTACCCTAACCCTAACCCTAATCCTAACCCTAACTCTTACCCTTAACCTAACACTAAACCTAACCCTAAAACTAACCCCAATCCTAAACTTAACCCTAACCCTAACCCTAACCCTAACCCTTACCCTAATCCTAATCCTAATCCTAACCCTAACCCTTCCCCTTCCCCTAACCCTAACCCTAAAACTAACCCTAACCCTAAACTTAACCCTAACTTTTACGCTCACTCTAACCCTAACCCTAACCCTAACCCTAACCCTTACTCTAACCCGAAACCTAACCCTAACCCGAACCCTCAACCTTACCCTTACTCTAAAAATAACCCTAACCCTTACCCTAAACCTTGCCCGAAACCTAACCCTAACCCTTACCCTTAGCTTAAGCCTAATCCTAACCCTAACCCTAACACTAACCTTTACCTTTACCCTTCCCCTAAACCTAACCCTAACCCTAAACTTAACCCCAACCCTAAACCTAACTCTAACCCTAACCCTTACCCTTACCCTAAACCTAACCCTAAATGTAATCCTAACCCTAATCCTAACCCTAACCCTTACCCTATCCCAAACCCTAATCCTAACTGTAACCCTTAACCTTAGCCTAATCCTAACCCTAGCCCTTACCCTAAACCTAAACCTAAACCTAACCCCTAACCCTAACCCTTAACCTATCCATAAACCTAAACCTAACCCTAACCCTTACCCTAAGCCTAACCCTATCCCTAACCCTAACCTTAACCTTAACCCTAACCCTAACCCTAACCCTTATCCTTACCCTAACGCTAACCCTAAACCTAACCCTAACTCTTACCCTAAACTTAAACCTAACTCTAACAGTAACCCTAACCTTAACCTTAACCTTAACCTTAACACTAATTCTAACACTTACCCTTACCCTAACCCTAAATCTAACCCTAACCCTAACCCTAACCTTTACCCTTACCCCAACCCTAACTATAACCCTAATCCGAACCCTCAACCTTACCCTTACGCTAAACCTAACCCTAACCCTTACCCTAAACCTACCCCTAACCCTAAACCTAATCCTTACCCTTACCTTAACCATAATCCTAACCCTAACCCTAACACTAACCCTAACACATACACTTACCCTAACCCTAACCCTAACCGTAACCCTATACCTAATCCTAACCCTAACCCTACCCTAACCCTTACCCTAACCCTAACCCTAATCCTAACCCTAACCTTAACCCTAACACTAACCCTTACCCTAACCCTAACCCTAACCCTAATCCTTACCCTAACCCTAACCCTAACCCTAGCCCTTACCTAACCCTAACCCTAACATAAAACAATAACCCTAACCCTTAACCTAACCTGAAACCTAAACCTAACCCTAACCCTTACCCTCACCCTAACCCTAAACCTAACTCTAATCCTAACCTTAACCCTAACTCTAAACCTTACCCTACCCTAAACTTTACCCTAATCCTAACCCTAACCCTAACCCTAACCTTAACCTTAACCCTAATCCTAAACCTAACCCTTACCCTTACCCTAACCATAACCCTAACCCTAACCCTAACGCTAACCCTAACCTTAACCCTACCTCTAACCCTAACCCTAACCTTACCCTTAACCTTAACCCTAATCCTAACCCTTACCCTTGCCCTAACCCTAAACCTAACCTTAACCCCAACCCTAAATCTAACCCTCACCCTAATCCTAACCCTTACCCTAACCCTAACACTAACCCTAACCCTTACCCTTACCCTAACCCTAACCCTAACCCTAACCCTTACCCTTACCCTTACCCTAATCCTAACCCTAACCCTAAACCTTACCCTAACCCTAAACTTAACCCTATCCCTTACCCTAACCCCAACCCTAAACCTAAACCGAACGCTAACCTTATCCCTAACCCTATCTCTTATCCTGACCCTAACCCTAACCCTAAACCTAAACCTAACCATAACCCCTAACCCTAACCGTAACCATAACCCTAACTCTAACGCTTACCCTTACCCTAACCCTAACCTTAATGCTAACCCTAACCTAAACCCTAACCCTTACCCTTATCCTAACCCTAAACTTAAACCTAACCCTAACCCTAACCTTAACCCTTACCATAACCCTAAAGCTAACCCTTACCCTTACCCTAACCCTAACCCTAAACCTAACCCTAACCTAACCCTAACCCTAACACCTGACCCTAACCCTAAACCTAACCCTGAAACTTACCCTAACACTAACCCTAACCCTAACCCTAACACTTACCCTAAACCTAACCCTAACCCTAACCTTAACCCCAACTCTAAACCTAACCCTAACCCTAACCCTAACCCTTACCCTAACGCTAACCCTAAATCTAACCCTACTCTAAAACTTACCCATACCCATACCCTAACTCTAACCCTAACCCTAACCCTAACCCTTATCTTACCCTAACACTAACCCTAACAATTAAAATAAACCTAACCAAACCCTAACCCTTACCTTACCCTATCGCTAACCTTAACCCTAACCCTAACACATACAATAACCCTTACCCTTACCCTAATCGTAACCCTAACCTTAACTCAACCCTAAACCTAACCCTAACCCTAACCCTAACCCCTACACTTACCCTAACCCTAACCATAACCCTAACGCTAATCCTAACCCTAACACTTACCCTTACCCTAACCCCAACCCTTATCCTAACCCTAACCCTAACCCTAACACTTACCCTTCCCCTAAGCATAACTCTAACCCTCACCCGAACCCTAACCCTAAACCTTACCCTAACCCTAACCCTAACCGTTACCCTAACCCTAACACTAACCCTAAACTTAACCCTAACGCTTACCCTAACCCTAACCCTAATCCTTACCCTTACCCTAACCCTAACCCTAAACCTAACAGTAACCCTAACATTAAACCTAAACCGAACCCTAACCTTAACCCTAACCCTAACCCTAACACTTACCCTAACACTAACCTTAAACCTAATCCTAACCCTAACCCTAACACTAACACTAACCCTAAAACTAACCCCAACCCTAAACTTAACCCTAACCCTAACCCTTACCCTAACCCTAAACCTAATCCTAACCCTAACCCTTCCCCTTACCCTAACCCTAACCCTAAAACTAACCCTAACCCTAAACTTAACCCTAATTTTACCCTCACCCTAACCCTAACAATAACCCTAAACCTAACCCTAACCCTAACCCTAACCCTAACCCTAACCCTAACACTATCCCTAACCCTTACTCTTACCCTAAGCCTATCCCTAAACCTAACACTAACCCTAAACCTTACCTTTACCCTAACCCTAACTCTACCCTAACCCTACCCCTTACCCTTCCCCTATCCCTAACCCTAACCTTAACCCTAACCCTAACCCTAACCATAAACTTTACCCTTACCCTAACCCTGAATCTAAACCTAAACCTAACCCTAACCCTATCCCTAACCCTAACCCTTACCCTAACCCTAACCCTTACCCTAACCCTAACCCTAACCCTAACCCTTACCCTAACCCTAACCCTATCCCTAACCCTAACCCTAACCCTAACACTTACCCTTACCTTACCCTAACCCTAACCCTTATCCTAACCCTAACCCTAACCCTAACACTAAACCCTAACCCTAACCCTAACCTTAAACCTAACCCTAACCTTAACCCTAACACTAACCCTAACCCTAACCGTAACCTTAACCCTAACCCTTACGCTTACCTAACCCTATCCCTAACCCAAACCGGAACCCCTACCCTTACCCTAACCTTAAACCTAACCTTAACCCCAACCCTAAATCTAACCCTCACCCTAATCCTAACCCTTACCCTAACCCTAACCCTTACCCTAACCCTAAACCTTACCCTAACCCTAACCCTAACCCTAACCCTAACCCTTACCCTAACCTTAACCCCAATACTAAACCTAACCCTAACCCTAAACCTAACCCTAAACCTTATCCTTACCCTAACCCTAAACCAAACCCTAAGCGTAACCCTAACCGTAACCATAATCCTTAACCTAACCCTAACCCTAATCCTAACCCTAACCCTTACCCTTACCCTAACACTAACCCTAACCCTAAAACTAACCCCAACCCTAAACTTAACCCTCACCCTAACCCTAATCCTAACCCTCACCCTAACTCTAAACCTAATCCTAACCCTAACCCTTCCCCTTACCCTAACTCTACCCGTAAAACTAACCCTAACCCTAAACTTAACCCTAAATTTTACCCTCACCCTAACCCTAACCCTAACCCTAACCCTAACCCTAACACTAACACTAACCCTTACCCTTCCCCTAACCCTAACCATAATCCTTACCCTAACCCTAACCCTAACCCTAGCCCTTACCCTAACCCTAACCCTAACCCAAAACAATAACCCTAACCCTTAACCTAACCCGAACCCTAAACCTAACCCTAACCCTTACCCTTACCCTAACCTTAAACCTAACTCTAATCCTAACCTTAACCCTAACTCTAAACCTTACCCTACCCTAACCTTTACCATAATCCTAACCCTAACCCTAACCCTAACCTTAACCTTAACCCTAATCCTATCCTAACCCTTACCCTTACCCTAACCCTAACCCTAAACCTAACCCTAACCCTAACGCTAACCCTAACCTTAACCCTACCTCTAACCCTAACCCAAACCTTACCCTTAACCTTAACCCTAATCCTAACCCTTACCCTTACCCTAACCCCAAACCTAACCTTAACCCCAACCCTAAATCTAACCCTCACCCTAATCCTAAATCTTACCCTAACCCTAACCCTTACCCTAACCCTAACCCTAACCCTAACCCTAACCCTTACCCTAACCCTAACCCTTACCCTAACCCTTACCCTAACCCTAACCTTAACCCCAATACTAAACCTAACCCTAACCCTAAAACTAACCCTAACCCTAATCCTTACCCTAACCCTAACCCAAACCCTAAACATAACCCTAACCGTAACCATAACCCTTACCCTAACCCTAACCCTAATCCTAACCCTAACTCTTACCCTACCCTAACACTAAACCTAACCCTAAACCTAACCCCAACCCTAAACTTAACCCTAACCCTAACCCTAACCCTAACCCTAACCCTTATCCTAAACCTAAACCTAATCCTAACCCTAACCCTTCCCCTTCCCCTAACCCTAACCCTAAAACTAACCCTAACCCTAAACTTAACCCTAACTTTTACCTTCACCCTAACCCTAACCCTAACCCTAAACCTAACCCTAACCCTAACCCTAACCCTAACACTAACCCTTACCCTTACCCTAACCCTAACCCTAACCATATTCCTTACCCTAACCCTAACCCTAACCCTAGCCCTTACCCTAACCCTAAACCAAAACCCTAACCCTGACCCTTAACCTAACCCGAACCCGAAAACTAACAATAACCCTTACACTTACCCTAACCCTAAACCTAACTCTAATCCTAAACTTAACCTTAACCCTAACACTTACCCTTACCCTAATCCTAACCCTAACCCTTAACCTTACCCTAACCGTAACCTTAACCCTATCCCTGACCCTAACCCCAACCCTAAACCTACACCGAACCCTAACCTTATCCCTAACCCTAACTCTTATCCTGACCCTAACCCTAACCCTAAACCTAAACCTAACCATAACCCCTAACCCTAACCGTAACCATAACCCTAACTCTAACGCTTACCCTTACCCTAACCCTAACCTTAATGCTAACCCTAACCTAAACCCTAACCCTTACCCTTATCCTAACCCTAAACCTAAACCTAACCCTAACTCTAACCTTAACCCTAACCATAACCCTAAACCTAACCCTTACCCTTACCCTAACCCTAACCCTAACACTAAACCTAACCCTAACCTAACCCTAACCCTAACACCTGACCCTAACCCTAACCCTAACCCTGAAACTTACCCTAACACTAACCCTAACCCTAACGCTAACCCTAAATCTAACCCTACCCTAAAACTTACCCTTACCCTAACTTTAACCCTAACCCTAAACCTAACCCTTATCTTACCCTAACCCTAACCCTAACAATTAAAATAAACCTAACCAAACCCTAACCCTTACACTTACCCTATCGCTAACCCTAAACCTAACCCTAACACATACAATAACCATTACCCTTACACTAATCGTAACCCTAACCTTAACTCAACCCTAAACCTAACCCTAACACTAACCCTAACCCCTACACTTACCCTAACCCTAACCATAACCCTAACGCTAATCCTAACCCTAACACTTACCCTTACCCTAACCCTAACCCTTATCCTAACCCTAACCCTAACCCTAAACCCTAACCCTAACCCTAACCCTTAACCTAAGCCTAACCCTACCCTAACCCTTACCCTTACCCTAAGCATAACTCTAACCCTCACCCGAAACCTAATCCTAAACCTTACCCTAACCGTAAACCTAACCGTTACCCTAACCCTAACCCTAACACTAAACTTAACCCTAACGCTTACCCTAACCATAACCCTAATCCTTACCCTTACCCTAACCCTAACCCTAAAGCTAACACTAACCCTAACCTTAAACCTAAACCGAACACTAACCTTAACCCTAACCCTAACCCTACACCTAACACTTACCCTAACCCTAACCTTAAACCAAATCCTAACCCTAACCCTAACACTAACCCTAACCCTAACCGTAACCTTAACCCTAACCCTTACCCTTACCTAACCCTAACCCTAACCCAAACCGTAACCCCTACCCTTACCCTAACCCTAAACCTAACCTTAACCCCAACCCTAAATCTAACCCTCACCCTAACCTAACCCTTACCCTAACCCTAACCCTTACCCTAACCCTAACCCTAACCCTAATCCTAACCCTAACCCTTACGCTTACCCTAACCCTAAACCTAACCCTAACCCTTACCTTAACCCTAACCTTAACCCCAATAGTAAACCTAACCCTAACCCTAAACCTAACCCTAACCCTTATCCTTACCCTAACCTAACCCAAACCCTAAACGTAACCCTAACCGTAACCATAACCCTTACCCTAACCCGAACCCTAATCCTAACCCTAACCCTTACCCTTACCCTAACACTAACCCTAACCCTAAAACTAAACCTAACGCTAAACTTAACCCTAACCCTAACCCTAACCCTAACCCTTACCCTAACCCTAAACCTAATCCTAACAATAACTCTTCCCCGTCCCCTAACCCTAACCCTAAAACTAACCCTAACCCTAAACTTAACCCTAACTTTTACCCTCACCCCGACCCTAACCCTAACACTAAACCTAACCCTAACCCTAACCCTAACACTAGCCCTTACCCTTACGCTAACCCTAACCCTAACCATAATCCTTACCCTAACCCTAACCCTAACCCTAGCCCTTACCCTAAAACTATCCTAACCCAAAACCCTAACCCTAACCCTTAACCTAACCCTAACCCTAATCCTAAACCTAACACTTACCCTTACCCTAACCCTAACCCTAAACCTAACCCTAACCCTAACGCTAACCCTAACCTTAACCCTACCTCTAACCCTAACCCTAACCTTACCCTTAACCTTAACCTAATCCTAACCCTTATCCTTACCCTAACCCTAAACCTAACCCTAACCCTAACACTAACCCTTACCCTTACTCTAACCCGAAACCTAACCCTAACCCGAATCCTCAACCTTACCCTTACCCTAAAAATAACCCTAACCCTTACCCTAAACCTTGCGCGAACCCTAACCCTAACCCTTACCCTTAGCTTAACCCTAACCCTAACCCTAACACTAACCCTTACCCTTACCCTAAACCTAACCCTAACCCTAAACTTAACCCCAACCCTAAACCTAACTCTAACCCTAACCCTTACCCTTACCCTAAACCTAACTCTAAATGTAATCCTAACCCTAATCCTAACTCTAACCCTTACCCTAACCCAAACCCTAATCCTAACCGTAACCCTTACCGTTAGCCTAATCCTAACCCTAGCCCTTACCCTAAACCTAACCCTAAACCTAACCTCTAACCCTAACCCTTAACCTATCCATAACCCTAACCCTAACCCTAACCCTTACCCTCAGCCTAACCCTATCCCTAACCCTAACCTTAACCTTAACCCTAACCCTAACCCTATCCCTTACCCTTACCCTAACCCTACCCTAAACCTAACCCTAACCCTAACCCTATCCCTAACCCTAACCCTTACCCTTACCCTAAACCTATCCCTAAACCTAACCCTAAAAATATCCCCTAACCCTAACCCTAACCCATTCCCTTACCCTTACCCTAACCCTAACCCTAAATCTAACACTAACCCCTACTCTTATCCTATCCCTAACATTAAACCTAACCCTAAACCTAACCCTAACCTTAACCCTAACCCTAACCCTAACACTTACCCTAACCCTAACCTTAAACCTAATCCTAACCCTAACCCTAACCCTAACCTTAAGCCTAACCCTAACCCTTACCCTTACCCTTACCCTAACCCTAACACTAACTCTAACACTAACCCTTACCCTTATCCTAACTCCAAAATTAAACCAAACCCTAACCCTAACCCTAACCCTAACCTTAACCCTAACCCTAACCCTAACCCTAACACTTACCCTAACCCTAACCTTAAACCTAATCCTAACCCTAACCCTAACACTAACCCTAACCCTAATCGTAACCTTATCCCTAACCCTTACCCTTACCTAACCCTAACCCTAACCCAAACCGTAACCCCTACAACTACTCTAACCATAAACCTAACCTTAACCAAAACCCTAAATCTAACCCTCACCCTAATCCTTACCCTTACCCTAACCATAACCCTTACCCTAACCCTAACCCTAACCCTAACCCTTACCCTTACCCTAACCCTAACCCTAACCCTAACCCTAACCCTTACCCTAACCATAACCTTAACCCCAATACTAAACCTAACCCTAACCATAAACCTAACCCTAACCCTTATCCTTACCCTAACCCTAACCCAAACCCTAAACCTAACCCTAACTGTAACCATAACCCTTACCCTAACCCTAACCCTAATCCTAACCCTAACCCTTTCCCTTACCCTAACACTAACCCTAACCCTAAAACTAACCCCAACCCTAAACTTAACCCTAACCCTAACCCTAACCCTAACCCTTAACCTAACCCTAAACCTAATCCTAACCCTAACCCTTCCCCTTCCCTAACCCTAACCGTAAAACTAACCCTAACCCTAAACTTAACCCTAACTTTTACCCTCACCCCAACCCTAACCCTAACCCTAAACCTAACCCTAACCCTAACCCTAACATTAACACTTACCCTTACCCTAACCCTAACCATAATCCTTACCCTAACCCTAACCCTAACCCTAGCCCTTACCCTAACCCTAACCCTAACCCAAAATAATAACCCTAACCCTTAACCTAACCCGAACCCTAAACCTAACCCTAACCCTTACCCTTACCCTTACCCTAAACCTAACACTAATCCTAACCTTAACCCTAACTCTAAACCTTACCCTACCCTAACCTTTACCCTAATCCTAACCCTAACCCTAACCCTAACCTTAACCTTAACCCTAATCCTATCCTAATCCTTACCCTTACCCTAACCCTAACCCTAAACCTTACCCTAACCCTAACGCTAACCCTAATGTTAACCATACCTCTAACCCTAACCCTAACCTTACCCTTAACCTTAACCATAATCCTAACCCTTACCCTTACCCTAACCCTAAACCTAACCTTAACCCCAACCCTAAATCTAACCCTCACCCTAATCCTAACCCTTACCCTAACCCTAACCCTTACCCTAACCCTAATCCTAACCCTTACCCTAACCCTAACCCTAACCCTAACCCTAACCCTTACCCTAACCCTAACCTTAACCCCAATACTAAACCTAACCCTAACCCTAAACCTAACCCTAACCCTAATCCTTACCCTAACCCTAACCCAAACCCTAAACGTAACCCTAACCGTAACCATAACCCTTACCCTAACCCTAACCCTAATCCTAACCCTAACTCTTACCTGTAACCTAACACTAAACCTAACCCTAAAACTAACCCCAACCCTAAACTTAACCCTAACCCTAACCCTAACCCTAACCCTTACCCTAATCCTAAACCTAATCCTAACCCTAACCCTTCCCCTTCCCCTAACCCTAACCCTAAAACTAACCCTAACCCTAAACTTAACAATAACTTTTACGCTCACTCTAAACCTAACCCTAACCATAACCCTAACCCATACTCTAACCCGAAACCTAACCCTAACCCGAACCCTCAACCTTACCCTTACTCTAAAAATAACCCTAACCCTTACCCTAAACCTTGCCCGAAACCTAACCCTAACCCTTACCCTTAGCTTAAGCCTAATCCTAACCCTATCCCTAACACTAAACTTTACCTTTACCCTTCCCCTAAACCTAACCCTAACCCTAAACTTAACCCCAACCCTAAACCTAACTCTAACCCTAACACTTACCCTTACCCTAAACCTAACCCTAAATGTAATCCTAACCCTAATCCTAACCCTAACCCTTACCCTAACCCAAACCCTAATCCTAACTCTAACCCTTAACCTTAGCCTAATCCTAACCCTAGCCCTTACCCTAAACCTAAACCTAAAACTAACCCCTAACCCTAACCCTTAACCTATCCATAAAACTAACCCTAACCCTAACCCTTACCCTAAGCCTAACCCTATCCCTAACCCTAACCCTAACCTTAACCCTAACCCTAACCCTAACCCTTATCCTTACCCTAACGCTAACCCTAAACCTAACCCTAACTCTTACCCTAAACTTAAACCTAACTCTAACAGTAACCCTAACCTTAACCTTAACCTTAACCTTAACACTAATTCTAACACTTACCCTTACCCTAACCCTAAATCTAACCCTAACCCTAACCCTAACTTTACCCTTACCCCAACCCTAACTATAACCCTAACCCGAACCCTCAACCTTACCCTTACGCTAAACCTAACCCTAACCCTTACCCTAAACCTACCCCTAACCCTAAACCAAATCCTTACCCTTACCTTAACCATAATCCTAACCCTAACCCTAACACTAACCCTAACACATACACTTACCCTAACCCTAACCCTAACCGTAACCCTATACCTAACCCTAACCCTAACCCTACCCTAACCCTTACCCTAACACTAACCCTAATCCTAACCCTAACCCTAACACTAACCCTTACCCTAACCCTAACCCTAACCATAATCCTTACCCTAACCCTAACCCTAACCCTAGCCCTTACCTAACCCTAACCCTAACATAAAACAATAACCCTAACCCTTAACGTAACCCGAAACCTAAACCTAACCCTAACCCTTACCCTTACCCTAACCCTAAACCTAACTCTAATCCTAACCTTAACCCTAACTCTAAACCTTACCCTACCCTAAACTTTACCCTAATCCTAACCCTAACCCTAACCCTAACCTTAACCTTAACCCTAATCCTAAACCTAACCCTTACCCTTACCCTAACCCTAACCCTAACCCTAACCCTAACGCTAACCCTAACCTTAACCCTACCTCTAACCCTAACCCTAACCTTACCCTTAACCTTAACCCTAATCCTAACCCTTACCCTTACCCTAACCCTAAACCTAACCTTAACCCCAACCCTAAATCTAACCCTCACCCTAATCCTAACCCTTACCCTAACCCTAACCCTAACCCTAACCCTAACCCTTACCCTTACCCTAACCCTAACCCTAACCCTAACCCTTACCCTTACCCTTACCCTAATCCTAACCCTAACCCTAAACCTTACCCTAACCCTAACCTTAACCCTATCCCTTACCCTAACCCCAACCCTAAACCTAAACCGAACGCTAACCTTATCCCTAACCCTAACTCTTATCCTGACCCTAACCCTAACCCTAAACCTAAACCTAACCATAACCCCTAACCCTAACCGTAACCATAACCCTAACTCTAACGCTTACCCTTACCCTAACCCTAACCTTAATGCTAACCCTAACCTAAACCCTAACCCTTACCCTTATCCTAACCCTAAACCTAAATCTAACCCTAACCCTAACCTTAACCCTAACCATAACACTAAAGCTAACCCTTACCCTTACCCTAACCCTAACCCTAACCCTAAACCTAACCCTAACCTAACCCTAACCCTAACACCTGACCCTAACCCTAAACCTAACCCTGAAACTTACCCTAACACTAACCCTAACCCAAACACTAACACTTACCCTAAACCTAACCCTACTCTAAAATTTTCCCGTACCCTAACTCTAACCCTAACCCTAACCCTAACCCTTATCTTACCCTAACACTACCCCTAACAATTAAAATAAACCTAACCAAACCCTAACCCTTACCTTACCCTATCGCTAACCTTAACCCTAACCCTAACACATACAATAAACCTTACCCTTACCCTAATCGTAACCCTAACCTTAACTCAACCCTAAACCTAACCCTAACCCTAACCCTAACCCCTACACTTACCCTAACCCTAACCATAACCCTAACGCTAATCCTAACCCTAACACTTACCCTTACCCTAACCCCAACCCTTATCCTAACCCTAACCCTAACCCTAACCCTTACCCTTCCCCTAAGCATAACTCTAACCCTCACCCGAACCCTAACCCTAAACCTTACCCTAACCCTAACCCTAACCGTTACTCTAACCCTAACCCTAACCCTAAACTTAACCCTAACGCTTACCCTAACCCTAACCCTAATCCTTACCCTTACCCTAACCCTAACCCTAAACCTAACAGTAACCCTAACATTAAACCTAAACCGAACCCTAACCTTAACCCTAACCCTAACCCTAACACTTACCCTAACACTAACCTTAAACCTAATCCTAACCCTAACCCTAACACTAACACTAACCCTAAAACTAACCCCAACCCTAAACTTAACCCTAACCCTAACCCTTACCCTAACCCTAAACCTAATCCTAACCCTAACCCTTCCCCTTACCCTAACCCTAACCCTAAAACTAACCCTAACCCTAAACTTAACCCTAATTTTACCCTCACCCTAACCCTAACAATAACACTAAACCTAACCCTAACCCTAACACTAACCCTTACCCTTATCCTAACCCTAACCATAATACTTACCCTAACCCTAACCCTAACCCTAGCCCTTACCATAACCCTAACTCTAACCTAAAACAATAACCCTAACCCTTAACCTAACCCGAACCCTAAACCTAACCCTAACCCTTACCCTTACCCTAACCCTAAACCTAACTCTAATCCTAACCTTAACCTTCACTCTAAACCTTACCCTACCTAACCTTTACCATAATCCTAACCCTAACCCTAACCCTAACCTTAACCTTAACCCTAATTCTAAACCTAACCTTTACCCTTACCCTAACCCTAACCCTAAAACTAACCGTAACCCGAACGCTAACCCTAATCTTAACCCTAACTCTAACCCTAACCCTAATCTTACCCTTAACCTTAACCCTAATCCTAACCCTTACCCTTACCCTAACCCTAAACCTAACCTTAACCCCAACCCTAAATCTAACCCTCACCCTAATCCTAACCCTTACCCTAACCCTAACCCTTACCCTTACCCTAACCCTAACCCTAACCCTTACCCTAACCCTAACCCTAACCCTAACCCTAACCCTTACCCTTACCCTAATCCTAACCCTAACCCTAAACCTTACCCTACCCCTAACCTTAACCCTATCCCTTACCCTAACCCCAACCCTAAACCTAAACCGAACGCTAACCTTATCCCTAACCCTAACTCTTATCCTGACCCTAACCCTAACCCTAAACCTAAACCTAACCATAACCCCTAACCCTAACCGTAACCATAACCCTAACTCTAACGCTTACCCTTACCCTAACCCTAACCTTAATGCTAACCCTAACCTAAACCCTAACCCTTACCCTTATCCTAACCCTAAACCTAAACCTAACCCTAACCCTAACCTTAACCCTAAGCATAACCCTTAATCTAACCTTTACCCTTACCCTTACCCTAACCCTAACCCTAACCCTAACCTAACCCTAACCCTAACACCTGACCCTAACCCTAACCCTAACCCTGAAACTTACCCTAACACTAACCCTAACCCTAACCCTAACACTTACACTAACCCTAACCCTAACCTTTACCCCAACTCTAAACCTAACGCTAACCCTAACCCTAACCCTTACCCTAACGCTAACCCTAAACCTAACCCTACTCTAAAACTTACCCTTACCCTAACTCTAACCCTAACCCAACCCTAACCTTTATCTTACCCTAACACAAACCCTAACAATTAAAATAAACCTAACCAAACCCTAACCCTTACCCTTACCCTATCGCTAACCCTAACCCTATCCCTAACACATACAATAACCCTTACCCATATCCTAATCGTAACCATAACCTTAACTCAACCCTATACCTAACCCTAACCCTAACCCTAACCCCTACACTTACCCTAACCCTAACCATAACCCTAACACTAATCCTAACCCTAACACTTACCCTTACCCTAACCCTAACCCTTATCCTAACCCTAACCCTAACCCTAAACCCTAACCCCAACCCTTATCCTAACCCTAACCCTAACCCTAACCCTTACCCTTACCCTAAGCATAACTCTAAACCTCACCCGAACCCTAACCCTAAACCTTACCCTAACCCTAACCCTAACCGTTACCCTAACCCTAACCCTAACCCTAAATTTAACCGTAACGCTTACCCTAACCTTAACCCTAATCCTTTCCCTTACCCTAACCCTAACCCTAAACCTAACACTAACCCTAACCTTAAACCTAAACCGAACCCAAACCTTAACCCTAACCCTAACCCTAACCCTAACACTTACCCTAATCCTAACCTTAAACCTAATCCTAACCCTAACCCTAACACTAACACTAACCCTAACCTTAACCCTAACCCTAACCCTTACCCTTACCCTAACCCTAACACTAACTCTATCACTAACCCTTACCCTTATCCTAAATCCAACATTAAACCTAACCCTAACCCTAACCTTAACCCTAACACTAACCCTAACCCTAACACTTACCCTAACCCTAAACTTAAACCGAATCCTAACCCTAACCCTAACCCTAACCCTAACCTAACCCTAACCCAAACCGTAACCCCTACCCTTACCCTAACCCTAAACCTAACCTTAACCCCAACCCTAAATCTAACCCTCACCCTAATCCTAACCCTTACCCTAACCCTAACCCTTACCCTAACCCTAACCCTAACCCTTACCGTCACCCTTACCCTAACCCTAATCCTAACCCTAACCCTTACCCTAAACCTAACCTTAACGCCAATACTAAACCTAACCCTAACCCTAAACCTAACCCTAAACCTTATCCTTACCCAAACCCTAAACGTAACCATAACCCTTACCCTAACCCTAACCCTAATCCTAACCCTAACCCTTACCCTTACCCTAACACTAACCCTAACCATAAAACTAACCCCAACCCTAAACTTAACCCTAACCCTAACCCTAACCCTTAACCTAACCCTAAACCTAATCCTAACCCTAACCCTTCCCCTTACCCTAACCCTAACCCTAAAACTAACCCTAATCCTAAACTTAACCCTAATATTAACCCTCACCCTAACCCTAACCCTAACCCTAAACCTAACCCTAACCCTAACCCTAACACTTACCCTTACCCTTACCCTAACCCTAACCCGAACCATAATCCTTACCCTAAACCTAACCCTAACCCAAAAAATAACCCTAACCCTTAACCTAACCGGAACCCTAAACCTAACCCTAACCCTTACCCTTACCCTAACCCTAAACCTAACTCTAATCCTAACCTTAACCCTAAATCTAAACCTTACCCTACCCTAAACTTTACCCTAATCCTAACCCTCACACTAACCCTAACCTTAACCGTAACCCTAATCCTAAACCTAACCCTTACCCTTACCCTAACCCTAACCCTAAACCTAAACCTAACCCTAACGCTAACCCTAACCTTAACCCTACCTCTAATCCTAACCCTAACCTTACCCTTAACCTTAACCCTAATCCTAACCCTTACCCTTACCCTAACCATAAACCTAACCTTAACCCCAACGCTAAATATAACCCTCACCCAATCCTAACCCTTACCCTAACCCTAACCCTTACCCTAACCCTAACCCTAACCCTAACCCTTATCCTAACCCTAACCTTAACCCCAATACTAAACCTAACCCTAACCCTAAACCTAGCCCTAACACTTATCCTTACCCTAACCCTAACCCAAAACCTAACCGTAACCCTAACCATAACCATAACCCTTACCCTAACCCTAACCCTAATCCTAACCCTAACTTTTACCCTTACCCTAACACTAACCCTAACCCTAACCCTAAAACTAACCCCAACCCTAAACTTAACCCTAACACAACCCTAACCCTAACCCTTACCCTAACCCTAAACCTAATCCTAACCCTAACCCTTCCACTTACCCTAACCCTAACCCTAACCCTGAAACTAACCCTAACCCTAAACTTAACCCTAAATTTTACCCTCACCCAAACCCTAACCCTAACCCTAAACCTAACCCTAACCCTAACCCTAACACTAACCCTTACCCTTACCCTAACCCTAACCCTAACCATAATCCTTACCCTAACCCTAATCCTAAACCTAGCCCTTACCCTAACCCAAACCCTAACCCAAAACCCTAACCCTTACCCTTAACCTAACCCGAACCCTAAACCTAACCCTAACCCGTACCCTTAACATAAACCTAAACCTAACTCTAATCCTAAACTTAACCCTAACACTAAACCTTACCCTACCCTAACACTTACCCTAATCCTAACCCTAACCCTAACCCTAACCTTAACCTTAACCCTAATCCTAAACCTAACCCTTACCCTTACCCTAACCCTAACCCTAACCCTAACCCTAACGCTAACCCTAACCTTAACCCTACCTCTAACCCTAACCCTAACCTTACCCTTAACCTTAACCCTAATCCTAACCCTTACCCTTACTCTAACCCTAAACCTAACCCTAACCCTAACCCTTACCCTTACTCTAACCCGAAACCTAACCCTAACCCGAACCCTCAACCTTACCCTTACCCTAAAAATAACCCTAACCCTTATCCTAAACCTTGCCCGAAACCTAACCCTAACCCTTACCCTTAGCTTAACCCTAACCCTAACCCTTATCCTAACACTAACCTTTACCCTTACCCTTCCCCTAAACCTAACCCTAACCCTAAACTTAACCCCAACCCTAAACCTAACTCTAACCCTAACCCTTACCCTTACCCTAAACCTAACCCTAAATGTAATCCTAACCCTAATCCTAACCCTAACCCTTACCCTAACCCAAACCCTAATCCTAACTGTAACCCTTAACCTTTGCCTAATCCTAACCCTAGCCCTTACCCTAAACCTAAACCTAACCCTAACCCCTAACCCTAACCCTTAACCTATCCATAACCCTAACCCTAACCCTAACCCTTACCCTAAGCCTAACCCTATCCCTAACCCTAACCTTAAACTTAACCCTAACCCTAACCCTGACCCGTACCCTTACCCTAACCCTAACCCTAAACCTAACCCTAACTCTTACCCTAAACTTAAACCTAACTCTAACACTAACCCTAAACTTAACCTTAACCTTAACACTAATTCTAACCCTTACCCTTACCCTAACCCTAAATCTAACCCTAACCCTAACCCTAACCTTTACCTTTACCCCAACCATAACTATAACCCTAACCCGAACCCTCAACCTTACCCTTACCCTAAACCTAACCCTAACCCTTACCCTAAACCTACCCCTAACCCTAACCCTAATCCTTACCCTTACCTTACCCATAATCCTAACCTTAACCCTAACCCTAACACTAACCCTAACACATACACTTACCCTAACCCTAACCCTAATCGTAACCCTATACCTAACCCTAACCCTAAACCTACCCTAACCCTTACCCTAACCCTAACCCTAAACCAAACCCTAACCCTAACCCTAACACTAACCCTTACCATTACCCTAACCCTAACCCTAACCATAATCCTTACTCTAACCCTAACCCTAACCCTAACACTTACCTAACCCTAACCCTAACATAAAACAATAACCCTAACCCTTAACCTAACCCAAAACCTAAACCTAACCCTAACCCTTACCCTTACCCTAACCCTAAATCTAACTCTAATCCTAACCTTAACCCTAACTCTAAACCTTACCCTACCCTAAACTTTACCCTAATCCTAACCCTAACCCTAACCTTAACCTTAACCTTAACCCTAATCCTAAAACTAACCCTTACCCTTACCCTAAACCTAACCCTAAACCTAACCCTAACCCTAACGCTAACCCTAACCTTAACCCTACCTCTAACCCTAACCCTAACCTTACCCTTAACCTTAACCCTAATCCTAACCCTTACCCTTACCCTAACCCTAAACCTAACCTTAACCCCAACCCTAAATCTAACCCTCACCCTAATCCTAACCATTACCCTAACCCTAAACCTTACCCTAACCCTAACCCTAACCCTAACCCTAATCCTTACCTTTACCCTAACACTAACCCTAACCCTAACCCTTACCCTTACCCTTACCCTAATCCTAACCCTAACCCTAAACCTTACCCTAACCCTAACCTTAACCCTATCCCTTACCCTAAACCCAACCCTAAACCTAAACCGAACGCTAACCTTATCCCTAACCCTAACTCTTATCCTGACCCTAACCCTAACCCTAAACCTAAACCTAACCATAACCCCTAACGCTAACCGTAACCATAACCCTAACTCTAACGCTTACCCTTACCCTAACCCTAACCTTAATGCTAACCCTAACCTAAACCCTAACCCTTACCCTTATCCTAACCCTAAACCTAAACCTAACCCTAACCCTAACCCTAACCTTAACCCTAACCATAACCCTAAAGCTAACCCTTACCCTTACCCTAACCCTAACCCTAACCCTAAACCTAACCCTAACCTAACCCTAAACCTAACACCTGAACCTAACCCTAAACCTAACCCTGAAACTTACCCTAACACTAACCCTAACCCTAACCCTAACACTTACCCTAACCCTAACCCTAACCCTTACCCTTACCCTAACCCTAACCCTAAACTTAACCCCAACTCTAAACCTAACCCTAACCCTAACCCTAACCCTTACCCTAACGCTAACCCTAAACCTAACCCTACCCTAAAACTTACCCTTACCCTAACTCTAACCCTAACCCTAACCCTAACCCTTATCTTACCCTAACACTAACCCTAACAATTAAAGTAAACCTAACCAAACCCTAACCCTTACCCTTACCCTATCGCTAACTCTAACCCTAACCCTAACACATACAATAACCTACCCTTACCCTAATCGTAACCCTAACCTTAACTCAAACCTAAACCTAACCCTAATCGTAACCCTAACACCTACACTTACCCTAACCCTAACAATAACCCTAACGCTAATCCTAACCCTAACACTTACCCTTACCCTAACCCCAACCCTTATCCTAACCCTAACCCTAACCCTAACCCTTACCCTTACCCTAAGCATAACTCTAAACCTCACCCAAACCCTAACCCTAAACCTTACCCTAACCCTAACCCTAACCGTTACCCTAACCCTAACCCTAACCCTAAAATTAACCCTAACGCTTACCCTAACCCTAACCCTAATCCTTACCCTTACCCTAACCCTAACCCTAAACCTAACAGTAACCCTAACTTTAAACCTAAACCGAAACCTAACCTTAACCCTAACCCTAACCCTAACCCTAACCCTAACACTAACCTTAAACCTAATCCTAACCCTAACCCTAACACTAACCCTAACCCTAAAACTAACCCCAACCCTAAGTTTAACCCTAACCCTAAACCTAACCCTAACCCTTACCCTAACCCTAAACCTAATCCTAACCCTAACCCTTCCCCTTACCCTAACAATAACCCTAAAACTAACCCTAACCCTAAACTTAACCCTAACTTTTACCCTCACCCTAACCCTAACCCTAACACTAAACCTAACCCTAACCCTAACACTAACCCTTACCCTTATCCTAATCCTAACCATAATACTTACCCTAACCCTAACCCTAACCCTAGCCCTTACCCTAACCCTAACTCTAACCCAAAACAATAACCCTAACCCTTAACCTAACCTGAACCCTAAACCTAACCCTAACCCTTACCCTTACCCTAAACCTAAACCTAACTCTAATCCTAACCTTAACCTTAACTCTAAACCTTACCCTACCCTAACCTTTACCTTAATCCTAACCCTAACCCTAACCCTAAACTTAACCTTAACCCTAATCCTAAACCTAACCTTTACCCTTACCCTAACCCTAACACTAAACCTAACCGTAACCCTAAAGCTAACCCTAACCATAACCCTACCTCTAACCCTAAACCTAACCTTACCCTTAACCTTAACCCTAATCCTAACCCTTACCCTTACCCTAACCCTAAACCTAACCTTAACCCCAAACCTAAATCTAACCCTCAACCTAATCCTAACACTTACCCTAACCCTAACCCTTACCCTTACCCTAACCCTAACCCTAACCCTAACCCTTACCCTTACCCTAACCCTAACCCTAACCCTAACCCTAACCCTTACCCTTACCCTAATACTAACCCTAACCCTAAACCTTACCCTAACCCTAACCTTAACCCTATCCCTTACCCTAACCCCAACCCTAAACCTAAACCGAACGCTAACTTTATCCCTAACACTAACTCTTATCCTGACCCTAACCCTAACCCTAAACCTAAACCTAACCATAACCCCTAACCCTAACCGTAACCATAACCCTAACTCTAACGCTTACCCTTACCCTAACCCTAACCTTAATTCTAACCCTAACCTAAACCTTACCCTTATCCTAACCATAAACCTAAACCTAACCCTAACCCTAAACTTAACCCTAACCATAACCCTAAATCTAACCCTTACCCTTACCCTTACCCTAACCCTAACCCTAACCCTAAACCTAACCCTAACCTAACCCTAACACTAACACCTGACCCTAACCCTAACCCTAACCCTGAAACTCACCCTAACACTGACCCTAACCCTAACCCTAACACTTACCCTAACCCTAACCCTAACCTTAACCCCAACTCTAAACCTAACCCTAACCCTAACCCTTACCCTTACTCTAACCCGAAACCTAACCCTAACCCGAACCCTCAACCTTACCCTTACCCTAAAAATAACCCTAACCCTTACCCTAATCCTTGCCTGAAACCTAACCCTAACCCTTACCCTTAGCTTAACCCTAACCCTAACCCTAACCCTAACACTAACATTTACCCTTACCCTTCCCCTAAACCTAACCCTAACCCTAAACTTAACCCCAACCCTAAACCTAACTCTAACCCTGACCCTTACCCTTACCCTAAACCTAACCCTAAATGTAATCCTAACCCTAATCCTAACCCTAACCCTTACCCTAACCCAAACCCTAATCCTAACTGTAGCCCTTAACCTTAGCCTAATCCTAACCCTAGCCCCTTACCCTAAACCTAAACCTAAACCTAACCCCTAACCCTAACCCGTAACCTATCCATAAACCTAACCCTAACCCTAACCCTTACCCTAAGCCTAATCCTATCCCTAACCCTAACCTTAACCTTAACCCTAACCCTAACCCTAACCCTTACCCTTACCCTAACCCTAACCGTAACCCTAACCCTAACTGTTACCCTTACCCTAACCTAACCCTAACCCTAACCCTAACCCTTACCCTAACCCTAACCTTAACCCCAATACTAAACCTAACCCTAACCCTAAACTTAACCCTAAACCTTATCCTTACCCTAACCCTAACCCAAAACCTAAACGTAACCCTAACCATAACCATAACCCTTACCCTAATCCTAACCCTAATCCTAACCCTAACTTTTACCCTTACCCTAACACTAACCCTAACCCTAAAACTAACCCCAACCCTAAACTTAACCCTAACACAGCCCTAACCCTAACCCTTACCCTAACCCTAAACCTAATCCTAACCCTAACCCTTCCCCTTACCCTAACCCTAACCCTAAAACTAACCCTAACCCTATACTTAACCCTAACTTTTACCCTCACCCTAACAATTACCCTAACCCTAAACCTAACCCTAACCCTAACCCTAATACTAACCCTTATCCTTACCCTAACCCTAACCCTAACCATAATCCTTACCCTAACCCTAATCCTAAACCTAGCCCTTACCCTAACCCAAACCCTAACCCAAAACCCTAACCCTAACCCTTAACCTAACCTGAACCCTAAACCTAACCCTAACCCGTACCCTTACCATAACCCTAAACCTAACTCTAATCCTAAACTTAACCCTAACACTAAACCTTACCCTACCCTTACCCTTACCCTAATCCTAACCCTAACCCTAACCCTAACCTTAACCTTAACCCTAATCCTAAACCTAACCCTTACCCTTACCCTAACCCTAACCCTAAACCTAACCCTAACTCTAACGCTAACCCTAACCTTAACCCTACCTCTAACCCTAACCCTAACCTTACCCTTAACCTTAACCCTAATACTAACCCTTACCCTTACCCTAACCCTAAACCTAACCCTAACCCTAACCCTTACCCTTACTCTAACCCGAAACGTAACCCTAACCCGAACCCTCAACCTTACCCTTACCCTAAAAATAACCCTAACCCTTACCCTAAACCTTGCCCGAAACCTAACCCTAACCCTTACCCTTAGCTTAACCCTAACCCTAACACTAACCCTAACACTAACCTTTACGCTTACCCTTCCCCTAAACCTAACCCTAATCCTAAACTTAACCCCAACCCTAAACCTAACTCTAACCCTAACCCTTACCCTTACCCTAAACCTAACCCTAAATATAATCCTAACCCTAATCCTAACCCTAACCCTTACCCTAACCCAAACCCTAATCCTAACTGTAACCCTTAACCTTAGCCTAATCCTAACCCTAGCCCTTACCCTAAACCTAAACCTAAACCTAACCCCTAACCCTAACCCTTAACCTAATCATAACCCTAACCCTAACCCTAATCCTTACCCTAAGACTAACCCTATCCCTAACCCTAACCTTAACCTTAACCCTAACCCTAACCCTAACCCTTACCCTTACCCTAACCCTAACCCTAAACCTAACCATAACTCTTACCGTAAACTTAAACCTAACTCTAACACTAACCCTAACCTTAACCTTAACCTTAACACTAATTCTAACCCTTACCCTTACCCTAACCCTAAATCTAACCCTAACCCTAACCCTAACCTTTACCCTTACCCCAACCCTAACTATAACCCTAACCCGAACCCTCAACCTTACCCTTACCCTAAACCTAACCCTAACCCTTACCCTAAACCTACCCCTAACCCTAACCCTAATCCTTACCCTTACCTTAACCATAATCCTAACCCTAACCCTAACCCTAACACTAACCCTAACACATACACTTACCCTAAACCTAACCCTAACCCTAACCCTATACCGAATCCTAACCCTAACCCTACCCTAACCCTTACCATAACCCTAACCCTAAACCTAACCCTAACCCTAACACTAAACCTTACCCTTACCCTAACCCTAACCCTAAACATAATCCTTACCCTAACCCTAACCCTAACCCTAGCCCTTACCTAACCCTAACCCTAACATAAAACAATAACCCTAACCCTTAACCTAACCCGAAACCTAAACCTAACCCTAACCCTTACCCTTACCCTAACCCTAAACCTAACTCTAATCCTAACCTTAACCCTAACTCTAAACCTTACCCTACCCTAAACTTTACCCTAATCCTAACCCTAACCCTAACCCTAACCTTAACCTTAAACCTAATCCTAAACCTAACCCTTACCCTTACCCTAACCCTAACCCTAAACCTAACCCTAACCCTAACGCTAACCCTAACCTTAACCCTACCTCTAACCCTAACCCTAACCTTACCCTTAACCTTAACCCTAATCCTAACCCTTACCCTTACCCTAACCCTAAACCTAACCTTAACCCCAACACTAAATCTAACCCTCACCCTAATACTAACCCTTACCCTAACCCCAACCCTTACCCTAACCCTAACCCTAACCCTAACACTTACCCTTACCCTAACTCTAACCATAACCCTAACCCTTACCCTTACCCTTACCCTTACCCTAATCCTAACCCTAACCCTAAACCTTACCCTAACCCTAACCTTAACCCTATCCCTTACCCTAACCCCAACCCTAAACCTAAACCGAACGCTAAACTTATCCCTAACCCTAACTCTTATCCTGACCCTAACCCTAACCCTAAACCTAAAGCTAACCATAACCCCTAACCCTAACCGTAACCATAACCCTAACTCTAACGCTTACCCTTACCCTAACCCTAAACTTAATGCTAACCCTAACCTAAACCCTAACCCTTACCCTTATCCTAACCCTAAACCTAAACCTAACCCTAACCCTAACCTTAACCCTAACCATAACCCTAAATCTAACCCTTACCCTTACCCTTACCCTAACCCTAACCCTAACCCTAAACCTAAACCTAACCTAACCCTAACCCTAACACCTGACCCTAACCCTAACCCTAACCCTGAAACTTACCCTAACACTAACCCTAACCCTCACCATAACACTTACCCTAACCCTAACCCTAACCTTAACCCCAACTCTAAACCTAACCCTAACCCTAACCCAAACCTTTACCCTAACGCTAACCCTAAACCTAACCCTACTCTAAAACTTACCCTTACCCTAACTCTAACCCTAACCCTAACCCTAACCCTTATCTTACCCTAACCCTAACCCTAACAATTAAAATAAACCTAACCAAACCCTAACCCTTACCCTTACCCTATCACTAACCCTAACCCTAACCCTAACACACACAATAACCCTTACCCATACCCTAATCGTAACCCTAACCTTAACTCAACCCTAAACCTAACCCTAACCCTAACCCTAACCCCTACACTTACCCTAACCCTAACCATAACCCTAACACTAATCCTAACCCTAACACTTACCCTTACCCTAACCCTAACCCTTATCCTAACCCTAACCCTAACCCTAAACCCTAAACCTAACCCTTAACCTAACCCTAACCCCAACCCTAACCCTTACCCTTACCCTAAGCATAACTCTAACCCTCACCCGAACCCTAACCCTAAACCTTACCATAACCCTAACCCTAACCCTAAACTTAACCCTAACGCTTACCCTAACCTTAACCCTAATCCTTACCCTTACCCTAACCCTAACCCTAAACCTAACACTAACCCTAACCTTAAACCTAAACCGAACCCTAACCTTAACACTAACCTTAACCCTAATCCTTACCCTTACCTTAACCATAATCCTAACCCTAACCCTAACCCTAACATTAACCCTAACACATACACTTACCCTAACCCTAACCCTAACCGTAACCCTATACCTAACCCTAACCCTAACCCTACCCTAACCCTTACCCTAACCCTAACCCTAACCTTAAACCGAACCCTAAACCCAACCCTAACCCTAACCCTTACCCTTACCCTAACCCTAACCCTAAACGTAACCCTAACCCTAACCCTTACCCTTACCCTAAACCTAACCCTAACCCTAAACCTTACCCTAACCCTAACATTAACCCTAACCCTAACCGTAACCCTAACCCTAACCTAATCCTTATCCTAACACTAACCATAACCATAATCCTTAAACTAATCCTAACACTAACCCTAACCCCTAAACCTAACACTTACCCTAACCATAACACTAACCCTAACTGCTAACCCTAAGCCTAACCCTAACCCTTACACTTATCCTAACCTTAACCCTATCCCTAACACTTACTCTAACCCCTACCCTAGCCCTAACCCTAACCGTAAAACTTACCCTAAGCCTAACGCTAACCCTAAACCAAACCCTTACCCGTATCCTAACCCTAAACCTAACCCTAACCTTAACCATAATCCTAACCCTAAACCTAACCCTTACCCTTACCCTAACCCTAACCCTAACACTAAACCTTACCGTTACCCTAACACTATCCATAAACCTAACGCTAACCCTAACCCTAACACTTACCCTTACCTTACCCTAACCCTAACCCTTATCCTAACCCTAACCCTAACCCTAACCCTAACCCTAACCCCTAACCCTAATAATTAACCTAACCCTAAACCTAACCCTAACCCTAACCTTAGCCTTACCCTAAGCCTAATTCTAAGCCTAACCCTTACCCTAACCTAACCCTAAACCTTACCCTAACCCTAACCCTAACCCTAACCTTAACCCTAACGCTAACCCTAACCCTAACCCTAATCCTTACCCTTACCCTAACCCTAACCCTAAACCTAACCCTAACCCTAACCCTAACCCTAACACTATCCCTAACCCTTACCCTTTCCCAAAGCCTAACCCTAACCCTAACCCTAAACCTTACCCTTGTCCTAACCCTAACCCTATCCCTAACACTTACTCTGACCCCTACCCTAGCCCTAACCCTAACCCTAAACCTTACCCTTAGCCTAACCCTAACCCTAACCCTAACCCTTACCCGTATCCTAACCCTAAACCTAACCGTAACCTTAACCATAAACCTAACCCTAACCCTAAACCTTACCCTTACCCTTACCCTAACGCTAACCCTAACCCTAACACTTACCCTTACCTTACCCTAGACATAACCCTTATCCTAACCCTAACCCTAACCCTAACACTAAACCCTAACCATAACCCGTAACCTAACCCTAAACCTAACCCTAACCCTAACCATTACCCTTACCCTAAGCCTAATTCTAACCCTAACCCGAAACCTAAACCTAACCCTTATCCTAATCCTAACCCTAACCCTTACCATTAGCCTAACCCTAACCCTAACCTTAACCCTAACGCTAACCCTAGCCCTAACCCTAATCCTTACCCTTACCCTAACCCTAACCCTAAACCTAACCCTAACCCTAACCCTAACCCTTACCCTAACACTATCCGTAACCCTTACCCTTACCCTAAGCCTATCCCTAAACCTAACACTAACCCTAAACCTTACCTTTACCCTAACACTAACCCTATCCCTGAACCTACCCCTGACCCTTACCCTATGCCTAACCCTAACCTTAACCCTAACCCTAACCCTAACTTTTATCCTTACCCTAACCCTAACCCTAAACCCAACCGTAAGCCTAACCCTATCCCTAACCCTAACCCTTACCATTACCCTAACCCTATCTCTAAACCTAACAGTAAAAATATACCCTAACCCTAACCCTAACCCTATCCCTTACCCTTACTCTAACCGTAACCCTAACCCTAACCCTAACCCTAACATTAAACCTAACCCTAACCCTAACCTTAACCCTAACCCTAACCCTAACACTTACCCTAACCCTAACCTTAAACCTAATCCTAACCCTAACCCTAACACTAACACTAACCCTAACCTTAACCCTAAACCTAACCCTTACCCTTACCCTAACCCTAACCCTAACTCTAACACTAACCCTTACCCTTATCCTAACTCCAACATTAAACCTAACCCTAACCCTAACCATAACCCTAACCTTAACCCTAACCCTAACCATAACCCTAACACTTAACATAACTGTAACCTAAAACCTAATCCTAACCCTAACCCTAACACTAACCCTAACCCTAACCATAACCTTAACTCTAACCCTTACCCTTACCTAACCCTAACCCTAACCCAAACCGTAACCCCTACCCTTACCCTAACCCTAAACCTAACCTTAACCCCAACCCTAAATCTAACCCTCACCCTAATCCTAACCCTTACCCTAACCCTAATCCTTACCCTAACCCTAACCCTAACCCTTACCCTTACCCTAACCTTAATCCTAACCCTAACCCTAATCCTAACCCTTACCCTAACTCTAATCTTAACCCCAATACTAAACCTAACCTTAACCCTAAACCTAACCCTAAACCTTATCCTTACCCTAACCCTAACCCAAACCCTAAACGTAACCCTAACCGTAACCATAATACTTACCCTAACCCTAACCCTAATCCTAACCCTACCCTTACCCTTACCCTAACACTAACCCTAACCCTAAAACTAACCGCAACCCTAAACTTAACCCTAACCCTAACCCTAACCCTAACCCTTACCCTAAACCTAAACCTAATCCTAACCCTAACCCTTCCCCTTCCCCTAACCCTAACCCTAAATCTAACCCTAACCCTAAACTTAACCCTAATTTTACCCTCACGCTAACCCTAACCCTAACCCTAAACCTAACCCTAACCATAACCCTATCACTAACACTTACCCTTATCCTAACCCTAACCATAATCCTTACCCTAACCCTAACCCTAACCCTAGCCCTTACCCTAACCCTAACTCTAACCCAAAACAATAACCCTAACACTAACGCTAACCGCTAACGCTAACCCTAAATCTAACCCCTTATCCTAAACCTAACCATAACCCTTACCCTTATCCTAACCCTAACGCTAACCCTAACACTTATTCTAATCCCTACCCTAGCCCTAACCCTAACCCTAAACCTTAACCTAAGGCTAACCCTAACACTAACCCTTACACTTACCCTAACCCTTACCCTCACCCTAACCGTAAACCTAACCCTAAACTTAACCATAACCCTAACCCTAATCCTAACCCTTACCCTTACCCTAACCCTAACCCTAACCCTAATCCTAACCCTAAACCTTACACATACCCTAACCCTATCCTAACCCTTACCCTAACCCTAACCCTAACAATAACCCTTACCCTTACCAAAACCGTAACCCTAACCTTAACCCCAACCCTAAACCTAACCCTAACCCTAACCATAAACCTTACCCTTACCCTAACCCTAACCCTAAACCTAACCCTAACCCTTACCCTAACCAGACCCCTAACCCTAACCTCCCCCTTACCCTTACCCTAACCCTAACCCTAACCTTAAACCTAACCCTAAACCTAACCCTTACCCTTACCCTAACCCGAACCCTAAACCTAACCCTAACCTAACCCTAACCCTAACACCTAACCCTAACCCTAACCCTAAGCCTTAAAATTACCCTAACACTAACCCTAACCCTAACCCTAAACCTAACACTTACCCTAACACTCACCCTAATCCTAACCCTAATTCTTACCCTTACCTTAACCCTAACCCTTATCCTAAACTTAACCATAACCCTAACCCTATCCCTAACCCTTACCCTTACCCTAAGCCTAACCCTAAACCTAACACTAACCCTAACCCTTACCTCTACCCTAACCCTAAACCTATCCCTAACCATAACCCTTACCCTTACCCTAACCCTAACCCTAACCCTAAACCTAAACCTAAACCTAACCCTAACCCTAACCCTTACTCTAACCATAAACCTAACCCTAACCTCCCCCTTAACCTTACCCTAACCCTAAACCTAACCTTAACCCTAAACCTAAGTCTTACCCTAACCCTTACCATTACGCTAACCCTAACCCTAAACCTAACCCTATACCTAAACCTAACCCTTAACCTTACCCTAACCCTAACCCTAAACTTAACCCTAACCATAAACACTAACCCTAACCCTAACCCTAACCCTTACCCTTACACTAACCCTAACACTAAACTTAATGCTAACCCTAACCCTAAACCTAATCCTTACCCTAGCCCTAACACTAACCCTAAACTTACCCTAATGTTAAACCTAACCCTTACCCTTTCCCTAACCCTAACCCTAACCCTAACCCTAAAACTAACCCTAACCCTAACCCTAACCCTAACCTTTACCCTTACCCTAACCCTAATCCTAACCCTAACCCGAACCCTCAATCTTACCCTTACCCTAAACCTAACACTAACACTTAGCCTAATCCTACCCCTAACCCTAACCCTAACCCTTACCCTTACCTTAACACAAACCCTAACCCTAACACTTACCCTAAACCTCACCCTAATCCAAACCCTAATTCTTACCCTTACCCTAACCCTTACCCTAACCCTAAACCTAACCTTAACCCCAACCCTAACCCTTACCATTATCCTAACCCTAAACCTAAACCTAACCCTAACCCTAACTTTAACCCTAACCATAACCCTAAACCTAACCCTTACCCTTACCCTAACCCTAACCCTAAACCTAACCCTAACCTAACCCTAACCCTAACACCCGACCCTAACCCTAACCCTAACCCTGAAACTTACCCTAACACTAAAACTTACCCTTACCCTAACTCTAACCCTAACCCTAACCCTAACCCTTATCTTACCCTAACCCTAACCCTAACAATTAAAATAAACCTAACCAAACCCTAACCCTTACCCTTACCCTATCGCTAACCCTATCCCTAACCCTAACACATACAATAACCCTTACCCTTACCCTAATCGTAACCCAACCTTAACTCGACCCTAAACCTAACCCTAACCCTAACCCTAACCCCTACACTTACCCTAACCCTAACCATAACCCTAACGCTAATCCTAACCCTAACACTTACCCTTACCCTAACCCTAACCCTTATCCTAACCCTAACCCTAACCCTAAACCGTAACCCTAACCTTTAACCTAACCCTACCATAAACCTAACACTTACCCTTACTCTAAGCATAACTCTAACACTCACCCGAACCCTAACCCTAAACCTTACACTAATCCTAACCCTAAACGTAACCCTAACGTTTACCCTAACCCTAACCCTAATCCTTACCCTTACCCTAACCCTAACCCTAAACCTAACACTAACCCTAACCTCAAACCTAAATCGAACCCTAACCTTAACCCTAACCCTAACCCTAACCCTAACACTTACCCTAACCCTAACCTTAAACCTAATCCTAACCCTACCCCTAACACTAACACTAACCCTAAACTTAACCCTAATCCTAACCCTTACCCTTACCCTAACCCTAACCCTAACTCTAACACTAAACCTTACCCTTATCCTAACTCCAACATTAAACCTAACCCTAACCCTAACCCTAACCCTAACCTTAAACCTAATCCTAACCCTAACCCTAACACTAACCCTAACCCTAACTGTAACCCTAACCCTACCCCTAACCCTAACCCTAACCCTAACTGTAACCTTAACCCTAAACCTTACCCTTACCTAACCCTAACCCTAACCCAAACCGTAACCCCTACTCTTACCCTAACCCTAAAACTAACCTTAACCCCAAACCTAAATCTAACCCTCACCCTAATCCTAACCCTTACCCTAACCCTAACACTTACCCTAACCCTAAACCTAATCCTAAACCTAACCCTTACGCTTACCCTAACCCTAACCCTAACCCTAACCCTAACCCTTACCCTAATCCTAACCTTAACCCCAATACTAAACCTAACCCTAACCCTAAACCTAACCCTAACCCTTATCCTTACCCTAACCCTAACCCAAACTCTAAACGTAAACCTAACCGTAACCATAACCCTTACCCTAACCTAACATTAATCCTAAACCTAACCCTTACCCTTACCCTCACACTAACCCTAACCCTAAAACTATCCCCAACCCTAAACTTAACCCTAACACTAACCCTAACCCTAACCCTTACACTAACCCTAAACCTACTCCTAACCCTAACCCTTCCCCTTACCCTAACCCTAACCCTAAAACTAACCCTAATACTAAACTTAACCCTAACTTTTACCCTCAACCCAACCCTAAACCTAACCCTAAACCTAACCCTAACCCTAACCCTAACACTAACCCTTACCCTTACCCTAACCCTAACCCTAACCATAATCCTTACCCTAACCCTAACCCTAAACCTAGCCCTAACCCTAACCCTAATCCTACCCAAAACCCTAACCCTAACCCTTAACCTAACCTGAACCCTAAACCTAACCCTAACCCTTACCCTTACCCTAACCCTAAACCTAACTCTAATCCTAACCTTAACCATAACTCTAAACCTTATCCTACCCTAACCCTTATGCTAATCCTAACCCTAACCCTAACCCTAGCCTTAACCTTAACCCTAATCCTAAACCTAACCCATACCCTTACCCTAACCGTAACCCTAACCCTAACCCTAACCCTAATGCTAACCCTAACCTTAACCCTAACTCTACCCCTAACCCTAACCTTACCCTTAACCTTAACCCTAATCCTAACACTTACCCTTACCCTAACCCTAAACCTAACCTTAACCCCAACCCTAAATCTAACCCTCACCCTAATCCTAACCGTTACCCTAACCCTAACCCTTACCCTAATCCTAACCCTAACCCTAACCCTTACCCTCACCCTAACCCTAACCCTAACCCTAACCCTTACCCTAACCCGAACCTTAACCCCAATACTAAACCTAACCCTAACCCTAAACCTAACCCTAAAACCCTAATCCTTACCCTAACCCTGACCCTAAACCTAACCCTAACCCTAATGCTAACCCTAACCTTAACCCTACCTCTAACCCTAACCCTAACCTTACCCTTAACCTTAACCCTAATCCTAACACTTACCCTTACCCTAACCCTAAACCTAACCTTAACCCGAACCCTAAATCTAACCCTCACCCTAATGCTAACCCTTACCCTAACCCTAACCCTTACCCTAACCCTACCCCAAAACCCTAACCCTAACCCTTAACCTAACCTGAACCCTAAACCTAACCCTAACCCTAACCCTTACCCTAACCCTAAACCTAACTCTAATCCTAAACTTAACCCTAACACTAAACCTTACCCTACCCTAACCCTTACCCTAATCCTAACCCTAACCCTAACCCTAACCTTAACCCTAATCCTAATCCTAACCCTTACCCTTACCCTAACCCTAACCCTAAACCTAACCCTAACCCTAACCCTAACCTTACCCTTAACCTTAACCCTAATCCTAACCCTTACCATTACCGTAACCCTAAACCTATCCCTAACCCTAACACTAACCCTTACCCTTACTCTAACCAGAAACCTAACCCTAACCCGAACCCTCAACCTTACCATTACCCTAAAAATAAACCTAACCCTTACCCTAAACCTAACCCTAACCCTAAACTTAACCCCAACCCTAAACCTAACTCTGACCCTAACCCTTACCCTAACCCAAACCCTAATCCTAACCGTAACCCTTACCCTTACTCTTACCCTCACCCTCACCCGAACCCTAACCCTAAAACTAACCCTAATCCTTAACCTAACGCTGGCCCTTACCCTAACCCTAACCCTAACACTAACCTTAACCTTAACACTAACGCTAACCCTAACCCTTACCCTACCCTAACCTTTACCCTAACGCTAACCCTAACCCTAACCTTAACCTTAACCCTTACCCTAACCCTAACCCTTAACCTAACCCTAACCCTAACCCTAACCCTTACCCTTACCCTAAGCATAACTCTAACCCTCACCCTCACCCTAACCCTAACCGTAAAACTAACCCTAATCCTTACCCTAACCCTAACCCTAACCCTAAACCTAAACCTAACCCTAACCCTAACCCTTACCCTAACCCTAACCCTAAGCCTTGCCCTAACCCTAACCCTTAACCTAACCCTAACCCTAACCCTAACCCTTACCCTTACCCTAAGCATAACTCTAACCCTCACCCGAACCCTAACCCTAAACCTTACCCTAACCCTAACCCTAACCGTTACCCTAACCCTAACCTTAACCCTAAACTTAACCCTAACGCTTACCCTAACCCTAACCCTAATCCTTACCCTTACCCTAACCCTAACCCTAAACCTAACACTAACCCTAACCCTAACCCTAAACCGAACCCTAACCTTATCCCTAACCCTAACTCTTATCCTGACCCTAACCCTAACCCTAAACCTAAACCTAACCATGACCCCTAACCCTAACCGTAACCCTAACCCTAACCCTAACCCTTAGCATTACCCTAACCATAACCTTAATGCTAACCCTAACCCTAACCCTAACCCTTACCCTTATCCTAACCCTAAACCTAAAGCTAACCCTAACCCTAACCCTAACCGTAACCTTAACCTTAACCCCTAACCCTAACCCTTAACCGTATCTTAACCTTAAACCTAACCCTAAACTTGACCATAATCCTAACCTTAACCCTAACCCTTAAACTTACCCTAAAGCTAACCCTAACCCTAAACCTTACCCTTATCCTAAACCTAACCATAACCCTAACGCTAACCCTAACCTTAACACTTACCTTTACCCTAACCCTAATCCTTATCCTAACCCTATCCCTAACCCTAACCCTAAACCCTAACCCTAACCCTTAACCTAACCCTAACCCTAACCCTAACCCTAACCCTTACCCTGACTCTAAGCCTAACTCTAACCCTAACCCGAAATCTAAATCTAACCCTTACCCTAACCCTAACCCTTACCCTGACCCTAAGCCTAACTCTAACCCTAACCCGGAACCTAAATCTAACCCTTACCCTAACCCTAACCCTAACCCTTACCCTTACCCTAAAGCTAACCCTAAAGCTAAACTTAAACCTAACGCTCACCCTAACCCTAACCTTAATCCTTACCCTTACCCTAACCCTAACCGTAAACCTATCCCCAATCCTAACCCTAACCCTAAAAGTAACCCTAACCCTAAACTTAACCCTAACCCTTACCCTCACACTAACCCTAACCCTAACACTAAACCTAACCCTAACCCTAACTCTAACCTTACCCTTACCCTAACCCTAACCCTAACCCTAAACCAAACCCTGAACCTTACCCTTACCCTAAACGTAACCCTAACCCTTACCCTAAACCTACCCCTACCCCTAACCCTAACGCTTACCCTTACCTTAAACCTAACCCTAACCCTAACACTAACCCTAAAACATACACTTACCCTAACCCTAACCCTAACCCTAACCGTAACCCTATACCTAACCCTAACCCTAATCCTAACCCTAACCATTACCCTTACCCTAATCCTAACCCTACCCTAAACCTTACCCTAACCCTAACCTTAACCCTATCCCTTACCCTAACCCCAACCCTAAACCTAAACCGAACCCTAACCTTATCCCTAAACCTAACTCTTATCCTGACCCTAACCCTAACCCTAAACCTAAACCTAACCCTTAAACTTACCCTAACACTAACCCTAACCCTAACCCTTACCCTAAGCCTAACCCTAAACCTAACACTAACCCTAACCGCAACCCTAAACCTAACCCTTACCCTTACGTAACCTTAACCCCAAACCTAACCCTAACCCTAACCCTAATCCTAACCCCTAAACATAACCCTAACCCTAACCCTAACCCTTACACTTATCCTAACCGTAACCCTAACCCTAAAAATTACCCTTACCCTAACCCTAAACCTAACCCTAACCCTAACCCTAACCTAACCCTTATCCTAACCCTAACCCTAACCCTAACCCTTTAACTAATTCTAACACTAACCCTAACCCCTAACCGTAACCCTTACCCTAACACTAACCCTAATCCTAACCCCTAACCCTAACCCTAACCTTAACCCTTACCCGCATCTTAACCCTAACCCTAACCCTAAACTTAACCATAATCCTAACGCTAACCCTAACCCTTAGCCTTACCCTAACCCTAACCCTAACCCTCAACCTTACCCTTATCCTAACCCTAACCATAACCTTAACGCTAACCCTAACCTTAATCCTTATCCTAACCCTATCCCTAACCCTAACCTTAAACACTAATCCTAACCCTTAACCTAAACCTAAACCTAACCCTAAACCTAACCCTTACTCTTAACCTAAGCATAACTCTAACCCTCACCCAAAACCTAACCCTAAACCTTACCCTAACCCTAACCCTAACCGTTACCCTAACCCTAACACTAACTCTAACACTAACCCTTACCCTTAACCTAACCATAACCCTAACCCTAACCATTACCCTTACCCTAACCGTAACCCTAACCCTAACCCTTACCCTTTCCCTAACCCTAACCCTAACTCTAACCCTAACCCTTACCCTTTCCCTAACCCTAACCCTAACTCTAACACTAACCCTTACCCTTAACCTAACCCTAACCCTAACCCTAACCATAACCCTTAACCTTACCCTAACCATAACCATAACCCTAACCCTTATCCTTAGCCTAACCCTAACCCTAAACCTAACCCTTACACTTACCCTAACCCTAACCCTAACCGTTACCCTAACCCTAACCCTAATCCTACCCCTAACCCTTCCCCTAACCCTGACCCTAACCGTTACCCTAACCCTAACCCTAATCCTAACCCTAAACCTTACCCTTACCCTAACCCTATCCCTAAAACTAACCCTAACCCTAAACTTAACCCTAACCCTTACCCTCACCCTAACCCTAACCCTAACCCTAATCCTTATCCTAACCCTAACCCTAACCCTAGCCCTTACTCTAACCCTAACATTAACCCTAAACCCTAACCCTAACCCTTAACATATCCCTAACCCTAACCCTAACCCTAACCCTTACCCTTACCCTAACCCTAAACCTAACTCTAACCCTAACTTAACCCTAACCCTAAACCTTACCCTAACCTAACCCTTACCCTAACCCTAACCCTATTCCTAACCCTAACCTTAACCTTAACCCTAACCCTAACACTACCCCTTCCCTTACCCTAACCCTAACACTAAACCTAAAAGAAACCCTAATTCTTACCCTTACTCTAACCCTAAACCTTACCCTAAACTTAACCCTATCCCTAACCCTATCCCTTACCCTAAGCCTAACTCTAAACCTAAAACTAACCCGAACCTTTACCTTTACCTTAACTCTAACCCTATCCATAACCCTAACCCTTTCCCTTACCCTAAACCTAACCCTAACCCTAACCCTAACCCTTACCCTAACCATAACCCTAACCCTAACCTCCCCTTACCCTTACCCTAACCCTAACCTTAACCCTAACCCTAACACTAACTCTAACCCTTAACATAACCCTAACCTTAACCCTAAACCTAACCTTAACCCTAACCCTAACCCTAACCCTAACACTAACCCTAACCCTAACCTTAAACCTAACCCTAACCCTTAACCTTACCCTAACCCTAACCCTAACCCTAACCCTTACCCTTACCCTAACCCTAAACCTAACATTAACCCCAACACTAAACCTAACCCTAAACCTAAACCTAACCCTAAACCTTACCCTTACCCTAACCCTAATCCTTACCCTAACCCTAACCCTAACCCTATCCCTAACCCTAACCCTAACCCTAACACTTACCCTTACCCTAACCCTAAACCTAAATCTAACCCTAACCTTAACCCTAACCCTAAACCTTCCCCTAACCCTAACCCTTACCCTAAACCTAACCCTACCCCTAAACCTAACTTTAACCTTAACCCGAACCCTAACCCTAACCCTTACTCTTACCCTTACCCTAACCCTTACCCTAACCCTAACCCTAAACTTAAACCTAACTCTAACCCTAACCCTAGCCTTAACCTTAAACTTAACCCTAATCCTAACCCTTACCCTTATCCTAACCCTAAACCAATCCCTAACCCTAACCCTAACCTTTACCCTTACCTTAACCCTAACCCTAACCCTAACCCGAACCCTCAACCTTACACTTACCCTAAACCTAACCCTAACCCTTACCCTAAACCTACCCCTAACCCTAACCCTAACCCTTACCCTTACCTTAACCCTAACCCTAATCCTAACCCTAAGCCTAACACTAACTCTAACATATACACTTACCCTAAACCTAACCCTAACCATAAACGTAACCCTATACGTAACCCTAACTCTAACCCTACCCTAACCCTAACCCTAACCCTAAACCTAACCCTAACCCTAACTCTTACCCTTACCCTAAGCCTAACCCTAACCCTAACCCTAACGTGAAACCCAACCCTAAACCCAACCCTAACCCTAACCCTTACCCTTACCCTAACCCTAACCCTAAACGTAACCCTAACCCTAACCCTAACACTAACCTTACCCTAACCGTAACCCTAATCCTAAACCTAACTCTTACCCTTACCCTAATCCTAACCCTAACCCTAAACTTAACCCTAACGCTTACCCTAACCCTAACCCTTACCCTAATCCTTACCCTTACCCTAACCCTAACCCTAAACCTAACACTAACCCTTACCCTAAACCTAAACCGAACCCTATCCTTATCCCTAAACCTAACTCTTATTCTGACCCTAACCCTAACCCTAAACCTAAACCTAACCAAAACCTGTAACCCTAAACGTAACCCTAAACCTAACCCTAACCCTTACCATTACCCTAACCCTAACCTTAATGGTAACCCTACCCCTAACCCTAACCCTTACCCTTATCCTAACCCTAAACCTAAAGCTAACCCTAATCCTAACCCTAACCGTAACCTTAACCCTAACCCTAACCCTAACCTAACCCTTACTCTTTCCCTAACCCTAAACCTAACCCTAATCTAACCCTAACCCTAACACCTAACCCTAACCGTATTCATAACCCTTAAACTTAACCTAACACTACCCCTAACCCTAACCCTTACCCTAAGCCTAACCCTAAACCTAACACTAACCCTAACCCTTACCTTTACCATAACCCTAAGCCTATCCCTATCCCTAACCCTTACCCTTACCCTAACCCTAACCCTAAACCTAACCCTAACCCTTACCCTAACCATATCCCTAACCCTAACCTCCCCCTTACCCTTACCCTAACCCTAACCCTAACCTTAAACCTAACCCTAACCCTAACCCTTACCCTTACCCTAACCCGAACCCTAAACCTAACCCTAACCTAACCCTAACCCTAACACCTAACCCTAACCCTAACCCTAAGCCTTAAAATTACCCTAACACTAACCCTAACCCTAACCCTAAACCTAACACTTACCCTAACACTCACCCTAATCCTAATCCTAATTCTTACCCTTACCTTAACCCTAACCCTTATCCTAAACTTAACCCTAACCCTAACCCTATTCCTAACCCTTACCCTTACCCTAAGCCTAACCCTAAACCTAACACTAACCCTAACCCTTACCTCTACCCTAACCCTAAACCTATCCCTAACCATAACCCTTACCCTTACCCTAACCCTAACCCTAACCCTAAACCTAAACCTAACCCTAACCCTAACCCTTACCCTAACCATAAACCTAACCCTAACCTCCCCCTTAACCTTACCCTAACCCTAACCCTAACCTTAACCCTAAACCTAACCCTTACCCTAACCCTTACCATTACGCTAACCCTAACCCTAAACCTAACCCTAAACCTAACCCTATACCTAACCCTAACCCTTACCCTTACCCTAACCCTAACCCTAAACTTAACCCTAACCATAACCATTAACCCTAACCCTAACCCTAACCCTTACCCTTACACTAACCCTAACACTAACTTAATGCTAACCCTAACCCTAAACCTAATCCTTACCCTAGCCCTAACACTAACCCTAATCTTACCCTAACGTTAACCCTAACCCTTACCATTTCCCTAACCCTAACCCTAAAACTAACCCTAACCCTAACCCTAACCCTAACCCTTACCCTTTCCCTAACCCTAACCCTAACTCTAACACTAACACTTACCCTTAACCTAACCCTAACGCTAAACCTAACCCTAACCCTAACCCTAACCACAACACTGAACCGAACGCTAACCCTAAACCTAACCCTAAACCTTACCCTTACCCTAACCCAAACCCTAAACCTAACCCTAACCCTAACCCTAACCATAACCCTTAACCTAACCGTAACCCTAATCCTAACCCTAACCCTTACCCTTACCCTAACCATAACCCTAACCCTAAAACAAACCCTAACCCTAACCCTAACCCTAACCGTTACCCTAACCCTAACCCTAATCCTAACCCTAACCCTTCCCCTTACCCTAATCCTATCCCTAAAACTAACCCTAACCCTAAACTTAACCCTAACCCTTACCCTTAACCTTACCCTAACCCTAACCCTAACCCTTACCCTTAACCTAACCCTAAACCTAACCTTAACCCCAACACTAAACCTAACCCTACAATTAAACTTAACCCTAAACCTTACCCTTACCCTAACCCAAACCCTAACCCTACCCTAATCTTAACCACAACGCTTACCCTAACCCTAACCCTAACCCTAACCATTACCATAACCCTAACCCTAATCCTAACCCTAACCCTTCCCCTTACCCTAACCCTAACCCTAAAACTAACCCTAACCCAAAACTGAACAATAATCCTTACCCTAACCCTAACCCTAACCCTAATCCTAACCCTAACCCTAACCCTAACCCTATCCCTAACCCTAACCCTACCCTAACACTTACACTTACCCTAAACCTAAACCTAACTCTAACCCTAACCTTAACCCTAACCCTAAACCTTCCCCTAACCCTAACCCTTACCCTAACCCTAACCCTACCCCTAACTCGAACTTTAACCTTAACCCGAACCCTAACCCTAACCCTTACCCTTACCCTTACCCTAACCCTTACCCTAACCCTAACCCTAAACTTAAACCTAACTCTAACCCTAACCCTAGCCTTAACCTTAAACTTAACCCTAATCCTAACCCTGACCCTTACCCTAACCCTAAACCAATCCCTAACCCTAACCCTAACCTTTACCCTTACCTTAACCCTAACCCTAACCCTAACCCGAACCCTCAACCTTACACTTACCCTAAACCTAACCCTAACCCTTACCCTAAACCTACCCCTAACCCTAACCCTAACCCTTACCCTTACCTTAACCCTAACCCTAACCCTAATCCTAAGCCTAACACTAACCCTAACATATACACGTACCCTAAACCTAACCCTAACCATAAATGTAACCCTATACCTAACCCTAACTCTAACCCTACCCTAACCCTTACCCTAACCCTAACCCTAACCCTAATTCTTACCATTACCCTAAGCCTAACCCTAACCCTAACGTTAAACCCAACCCTAAACCCAACCCTAACCCTAACCCTTACCCTTACCCTAACCCTAACCCTAAACGTAACCCTAACCCTAACCCTAACCCTAACCTTACCCTAACCTTAACCCTAATCCTAAACCTAACTCTTACCCTTACCCTAATCCTAACCCTAACCCTAAACTTAACCCTAACGCTTACCCTAACCCTAACCCTAATCCTTACCCTTACCCTAACCCTAACCCTCAACCTAACACTAACCTTTACCCTAAACCTAAACCGAACCCTAACCTTATCCCTAAACCTAACTCTTATCCTGACCCTAACCCTAACCCTAAACCTAAACCTAACCATAACCCCTAACCCTAAACGTAACCCTAACCCTAACCCTAACCCTTAACATTACCCTAACCCTAACCTTAATGGTAACCCTACCCCTAACCCTAACCTTTACCCTTATCCTAACCCTAAACCTAAAGCTAACCCTAATCCTAACCCTAACCGTAACCCTAACCCTAACCCTAACCCTAACCTAACCCTTACTCTTACCCTAACCCTAAACCTAACCCTAATCTAACCCTAACCCTAACACCTAACCCTAACCGTATTCATAACCCTTAAACTTACCCTAACACTAACCCTAACCCTAACCCTTACCCTAAGCCTAAACCTAAACCTAAGACTAACCCTAACCCTTACCTTTACCGTAACCCTAAGTCTATCCCTATCCCTAACCCTTACCCTTACCCTAACCCTAACCCTAAACCTAACCCTAAACCTTACCCTAACCATACCCCTAACCCTAACCTCCCCCTTACCCTTACCCTAACCCTAACCCTAACCTTAAACCTAACCCTAACCCTAACCCTTACCCTTACCCTAACCCGAACCCTAAACCTAACCCTAACCTAACCCTAACCCTAACACCTAACCCTAACCCTAACCCTAAGCCTTAAAATTACCCTAACACTAACCCTAACCCTAACCCTAAACCTAACACTTACCCTAACACTCACCCTAATCCTAACCCTAATTCTTACCCTTACCTTAACCCTAACCCTTATCCTAAACTTAACCCTAACCCTAACCCTATCCCTAACCCTAACCCTTACCCTTACCCTAAGCCTAACCCTAAACCTAACACTAACCCTAACCCTTACCTCTACCCTAACCCTAAACCTATCCCTAACCATAACCCTTACCCTTACCCTAACCCTAAACCTAAACCTAACCCTAACCCTAACCCTTACCCTAACCATAAACCTAACCCTAACTTCCCCCTTAACCTTACCCTAACCCTAACCCTAACCTTAAACCTAAACCTAACCCTTACCCTAACCTTTACCATTACGCTAACCCTAACCCTAAACCTAACCCTAAACCTAACCCTATACCTAACCCTAACCCTTACCCTTACCATAACCCTAACCCTAAACTTAACCCTAACCATAACCACTAACCCTAACCCTAAACCTTACCCTTACACTAACCCTAACACTAAACTTAATGCTAACCCGAACCCTAAACCTAATCCTTACCCTAGCCCTAACACTAACCCTAATCTTACCCTAACGTTAACCCTAACCCTTACCCTTTCCCTAACCCTAACCCTAACCCTAAAACTAACCCTAACCCTAACCCTAACCCTAAACCTTACCCTTTCCCTAACCCTAACCCTAACTCTAACACTAACACTTACCCTTAACCTAAACCTAACGCTAAACCTAACCCTAACCCTAAACCTAACCACAACACTGAACCTAATCCTAACCCTAAATCTAACCCTAAACCTTACCCTTACCCTAACCCAAACCCTAACCGTAACCCTAACCCTAACCATAACCCTTACACTAACTGTAACCCTAATCCTAACCCTAACCCTTACCCTTACCCTAACCCTAACCCTAACCCTAAAACAAACCCTAACCCTAACCCTAACCCTAACCGTTACCCTAACCCTAACCCTAATCCTAACCCTAACCCTTCCCCTTACCCTAATCCTATCCCTAAAACTAACCCTAACCCTAAACTTAACCCTAACCCTTACCCTCACCCTAACCCTAACCCTAATCCTAAAACTAACCCTAACCCTAACCCTATCGCTAACCCTTACCCTTACCCTAACCCTAAACCTAACCCTAATCCTTAACCAAAACCTAACCCTAGCCCTAGCCCTTACCCTAACCTAACACTAACCCTAACCCCTAACCCTAACCCTTAACCTATCCCTAACCCTAACCCTAACCCTAACCCTTACCCTAACCCTAAACCTAACTCTAACCCTAACTTAACCCTAACCCTAAACCTTACCCTAACCCTAACCCTTACCCTAACCCTAACCCTATTCCTAACCCTAACCTTAACCTTAACCCTAACCCTAACTCTAACCCTTACCCTTACCCTAACCCTAACACTAAACGTAACCCTAACCCTAACCCTAACCTTAACCCTAACTCTAACCCTAATCCTAACCTTAACATTAACCTAAACACTAATCCTAACCCTTACCCTTACCCTAACCCTAAACCTAACCCTAACCCTAACCCTAACCTTTACCCTTACCCTAACCCTAATCCTAACCCTAACCCGAACCCTCAACCTTACCCTTACCCTAAACCTAACACTAACCCTTACCCTAATCCTACCCCTAACCCTAACCCTAAACCTTACCCTTACCTTAACACTAACCCTAACCCTAACACTAACACTTACCCTAAACCTCACCCTAATCAAAACCCTAATTCTTATCCTTACCCTAACCCTAAACCTAACCCTAAACTTAACCCTAACCCTAACCCTATCCCTAACCCTTTCCCTTACCCTAAGCCTAACTCTAAACCTAAAACTAACCCGAACCTTTACCTTTACCCTAACCTAACCCTAACCCTAACCCTAACCCTTACACTTACCCTAAACCTAACCCTAACCCTAACCCTAACCCTTACCCTAACCATAACCCTAACCCTAACCTCCCCCTTACCCTTACCCTAACCCTAACCTTAACCCTAACCCTAACCCTAACTCTAACCCTTAACATTACCCTAACCTTAACCCTAAACCTAACCTTAACACTAACCCTAACCATAACCCTAACACTAACCCTAACCCTAACCTTAACCCTAACCCTAACCCTTAACCTTACCCTAACCCTAACCCTAACCCTAACCCTAACCATAACCCTTACCCTAACCGTAACCCTAATCCTAACCCTAACCCTTACCCTTACCCTAACCATAACCCTAACCCTAAAACAAACCCTAACCCTAACCCTAACCCTAACCGTTACCCTAACCCTAACCCTAATCCAAACCCTAACCCTTCCCCTTACCCTAATCCTATCCCTAAAACTAACCCTAACCCTAAACTTAACCCTAACCCTTACCCTTAACCTTACCCTAACCCTAACCCTAACCCTTACCCTTAACCTAACCCTAAACCTAACCTTAACCCCAACACTAAACCTAACCCTACAATTAAACTTAACCCTAAACCTTACCCTTACCCTAACCCAAACCCTAACCCTACCCTAATCTTAACCACAACGCTTACCCTAACCCTAACCCTAACCCTAACCATTACCATAAGCCTAACCCTAATCCTAACCCTAACCCTTCCCCTTACCCTAACCCTAACCCTAAAACTAACCCTAACCCAAAACTGAACAATAATCCTTACCCTAACCCTAACCCTAAACCTAATCCTAACCCTAACCCTAACCCTAACCCTATCCCTAAACCTAACCCTACCCTAACACTTACACTTACCCTAAACCTAAACCTAACTCTAACCCTAACCTTAACCCTAACCCTAAACCTTCCCCTAACCCTAACCCTTACCCTAACCCTAACCCTACCCCTAACTCGAACTTTAACCTTAACCCGAACCCTAACCCTAACCCTTACCCTTACCCTTACCCTAACCCTTACCCTAACCCTAACCCTAAACTTAAACCTAACTCTAACCCTAACCCTAGCCTTAACCTTAAACTTAACCCTAATCCTAACCCTTATCCTTACCCTAACCCTAAACCAATCCCTAACCCTAACCCTAACCTTTACCCTTACCTTAACCCTAACCCTAACCCTAACACGAACCCTCAACCTTACACTTACCCTAAACCTAACCCTAACCCTTACCCTAAACCTACCCCTAACCCTAACCCTAACCCTTACCCTTACCTTAACCCTAACCCTAACCCTAATCCTAAGCCTAACACTAACCCTAACATATACACTTACCCTAAACCTAACCCTAACCATAAATGTAACCCTATACCTAACCCTAACTCTAACCCTACCCTAACCGTTACCCTAACCCTAACCCTAACCCTAATTCTTACCCTTACCCTAAGCCTAACCCTAACCCTAACGTTAAACCCAACCCTAAACCCAACCCTAACCCTAACCCTTACCCTTACCCTAACCCTAACCCTAAACGTAACCCTAACCCTAACCCTAACCCTAACCTTACCCTAACCTTAACCCTAATCCTAAACCTAACTCTTACCCTTACCCTAATCCTAACCCTAACCCTAAAATTAACCCTAACGCTTACCCTAACCCTAACCCTAATCCTTACCCGTACCCTAACCCTAACCCTCAACCTAACACTAACCCTTACCCTAAACCTAAACCGAACCCTAACCTTATCCCTAAACCTAACTCTTATCCTGACCCTAACCCTAACCCTAAACCTAAACCTAACCATAACCCCTAACCCTAAACGTAACCCTAACCCTAACCCTAACCCTTAACATTACCCTAACCCTAAACTTAATGGTAACCCTACCCCTAACCCTAACCCTTACCCTTATCCTAACCCTAAACCTAAAGCTAACCCTAATCCTAACCCTAACCGTAACCTTAACCCTAACCCTAACCCTAACCTAACCCTTACTCTTACCCTAACCCTAAACCTAACCCTAATCTAACCCTAACCCTAACACCTAACCCTAACCGTATTCATAACCCTTAAACTTACCCTAACACTAACCCTAACCCTAACCCTTACCCTAAGCCTAAACCTAAACCTAAGACTAACCCTAACCCTTACCTTTACCGTAACCCTAAGTCTATCCCTATCCCTAACCCTTACCCTTACCCTAACCCTAACCCTAAACCTAACCCTAAACCTTACCCTAACCATACCCCTAACCCTAACCTCCCCCTTACCCTTACCCTAACCCTAACCCTAACCTTAAACCTAACCCTAACCCTAACCCTTACCCTTACCCTAACCCGAACCCTAAACCTAACCCTAACCTAACCCTAACCCTAACACCTAACCCTAACCCTAACCCTAAGCCTTAAAATTACCCTAACACTAACCCTAACCCTAACCCTAAACCTAACACTTACCCTAACACTCACCCTAATCCTAACCCTAATTCTTACCCTTACCTTAACCCTAACCCTTATCCTAAACTTAACCCTAACCCTAACCCTATCCCTAACCCTAACCCTTACCCTTACCCTAAGCCTAACCCTAAACCTAACACTAACCCTAACCCTTACCTCTACCCTAACCCTAAACCTATCCCTAACCATAACCCTTACCCTTACCCTAACCCTAAACCTAAACCTAACCCTAACCCTAACCCTTACCCTAACCATAAACCTAACCCTAACTTCCCCCTTAACCTTACCCTAACCCTAACCCTAACCTTAAACCTAAACCTAACCCTTACCCTAACCTTTACCATTACGCTAACCCTAACCCTAAACCTAACCCTAAACCTAACCCTATACCTAACCCTAACCCTTACCCTTACCATAACCCTAACCCTAAACTTAACCCTAACCATAACCACTAACCCTAACCCTAACCCTTACCCTTACACTAACCCTAACACTAAACTTAATGCTAACCCGAACCCTAAACCTAATCCTTACCCTAGCCCTAACACTAACCCTAATCTTACCCTAACGTTAACCCTAACCCTTACCCTTTCCCTAACCCTAACCCTAACCCTAAAACTAACCCTAACCCTAACCCTAACCCTAAACCTTACCCTTTCCCTAACCCTAACCCTAACTCTAACACTAACACTTACCCTTAACCTAAACCTAACGCTAAACCTAACCCTAACCCTAAACCTAACCACAACACTGAACCTAACCCTAACCCTAAATCTAACCCTAAACCTTACCCTTACCCTAACCCAAACCCTAACCGTAACCCTAACCCTAACCATAACCCTTACACTAACTGTAACCCTAATCCTAACCCTAACCCTTACCCTTACCCTAACCCTAACCCTAACCCTAAAACAAACCCTAACCCTAACCCTAACCCTAACCGTTACCCTAACCCTAACCCTAATCCTAACCCTAACCCTTCCCCTTACCCTAATCCTATCCCTAAAACTAACCCTAACCCTAAACTTAACCCTAACCCTTACCCTCACCCTAACCCTAACCCTAATCCTAAAACTAACCCTAACCCTAACCCTATCGCTAACCCTTACCCTTACCCTAACCCTAAACCTAACCCTAATCCTTACCCTAAACCTAACCCTAACCCTAGCCCTTACCCTAACCTAACACTAACCCTAACCCCTAACCCTAACCCTTAACCTATCCCTAACCCTAACCCTAACCCTAACCCTTACCCTAACCCTAAACCTAACTCTAACCCTAACTTAACCCTAACCCTAAACCTTACCCTAACCCTAACCCTTACCCTAACCCTAACCCTATTCCTAACCCTAACCTTAACCTTAACCCTAACCCTAACTCTAACCCTTACCCTTACCCTAACCCTAACACTAAACGTAACCCTAACCCTAACCCTAACCTTAACCCTAACTCTAATCCTAATCCTAACCTTAACATTAACCTAAACACTAATCCTAACCCTTACCCTTACCCTAACCCTAAACCTAACCCTAACCCTAACCCTAACCTTTACCCTAACCTAACCCTAACCCTAACCCTAACCCTTACACTTACCCTAAACCTAACCCTAACCCTAACCCTAACCCTTACCCTAACCATAACCCTAACCCTAACCTCCCCCTTACCCTTACCCTAACCCTAACCTTAACCCTAACCCTAACCCTAACTCTAACCCTTAACATTACCCTAACCTTAACCCTAAACCTAACCTTAACACTAACCCTAACCATAACCCTAACACTAACCCTAACCCTAACCTTAACCCTAACCCTAACCCTTAACCTTACCCTAACCCTAACCCTAACCCTAACCCTTACCCTTACCCTAACCCTAAACCTAACCTTAACCCCTACACTAAACCTAACCCTAAACCTAAACCTAACCCTAAACCTTACCCTTAACCTAATCCAAACCCTAACCCTAACCCTAATCTTAACCACAACCCTTACCCTAACCCTAACCCTAACCCTAACCATTACCGTAACCCTAACCCTAATCCTAACCCTAACCCTTCCCCTTACCCTAACCCTAAACCTAAAACTAACCCTAACCCAAAATTTAACAAAAATCCTTACCCTAACCCTAACCCTAACCCTAACCCTAATCCTTACCCTAACCCTAACCCTAACCCTATCCCTAACCCTAACCCTAACCCTAACACTTACCCTTACCCTAACCCTAAACCTAACTCTAACCCTAACCTTAACCCTAACCCTAAACCTTCCCCTAACCCTAACCCTTACCCTAACCCTAACCCTACCCCTAACACTAACTTTAACGTTAACCCGAACCCTACCCTAACCCTTACCCTTACCCTTACCCTAACCCTTACCCTAACCCTAACCCTAAACTTAAACCTAACTCTAACCCTAACCCTAGCCTTAACCTTAAACTTAACCCTAATCCTAACCCTTACCCTTACCCTAACCCTAAACCAATCCCTAACCCTAACCCTAACCTTTACCCTTACCTTAACCCTAACCCTAACCCTAACCCGAACCCTCAACCTTACACTTACCCTAAACCTAACCCTAACCCTTACACTAATCCTAAACCTAACGCTAACCCTTACCCTAACCCTAATCCTAACTTTAACCCTTAACCTAACACTAACACTAACCCTAACCCCTAACCTTAACACTTACCCTAACCCTAACCCTAAACCTAACCATTACCCTTACCCTAACCCTAACCATATCTTAACCCCAACAGTAAACCTAACCCTAACCCTAACCCTATCCCTTACCCTAACCCTAACCATAAACCTAACCCTAACACTAAAACTTACCCTTACCCTAACTCTAACCCTAACCCTAATCCTAACCCTTATCCTAACCCTAACCCTAACCCTTAACCTAATCCTAACACTAACCCTAATCTCTAACCCTAACCCTTATTCTAAACCTAACACTAAATCTAACCGCTAACCCTAACCCTAACCCTAACCCTAACCTTAACCCTAAACTTAACCCTAACCCTTACCCTTACCCTTACCCTACACCCGAACCTAACCCTAACCCTAACGCTAACCCTTACCCTAAATCTAACCCTAACCCTTACTCTTACCCTAACCCTAAACCTAACCCTAACCCTAATCCTAACCTTTACCCTTACCCTAACCCTAACCCTAACCCTAACCCTAAACCTAAACCTTACCCTTAGCATAAACCTAACCCTAACCCTTACCCTAAACCAAACCCTAACCCTAACACTACAGCTTACCCTTACCTTAACCCTAACCGTAACCCTAACCCTAACCCTAACACTAACCCTAACACATACACTCACCCTTACCATTACCCTAACCCTAACCCTAAACTTAACCCTAACCCTTACCCTAACCCTAACCCTAACCCTAATTGTAAACCTTACCCTTACCCTAAACCTAACCCTAACCCTTACCGTAAACCTAAACCTAACCATAACGCTAACCCTTACCGTTAGCTTAACCCTAACCCTAACCCTTACCCTTACCCTAACGCTAACCCTAACCCTAACCCAAATCCTAACGCTAACACATACTCTTACCCTAACCCTAACCCTAACCCTAACCCTTACCCTAACCCTAACCCTAACGGATACCCTAACCCTAACCCTAACCCTAACACTAACACTAACACTTACCCTAACCCTAACTCTTACCCTAACCCTAAACCTAAACTTAACTACAACCCCAAAAATAACCCTAACCATAACGCTAACCCTAACCCTAACCTAACCCTGCCCCTTACCTAACCCCTAACCCTAACCCTAACCCTAACCCTTACCCTAACCCTAACCCTTACCCTAACCCTAACCCTAATCCTAAACCTAACCCTTACTCTAACCCAAACCCTAACCCTTACCCTAAACTTAACCCTAACCAAAACCCTAACCCTTACTCTAACCCTAACCCTAAGCCTAAACCTAACCCTAATCTTAACCCTAACCCTAACCCTCAACCTTACCCTAACCCTAAGGCTAACCCTTACCCGAACCCTAACCCTAACCCTAATCCTCACCTTAACCCTAATCCTAACCCTAACCTTTACCCTTTCCCTAACCCTAACCCTAACCCTAACCTATACCCTTACCCTAAACCTAACCCTAAACCTTACCCTAACCCTAACCCTAACCCTAACGCTAAGGTTAACCCTAACCCTAACCCTAACCCTAACCCTTACCCTACACTCACCCTAACCCTAAACCTAACCCTAACCCTAACCCTAACCCTATCCCTAACACCTAACCCTAACCCAAACCCTAACCCTAACCGTCACCCTAACCCTAACCCTAACCCTAACACTTACCCTAACCCTAATACTAACACTGACCCTAAGCCTAACACTTTTCCTAACCCTAAGCCTAACCTTAACCCTAACCCTTAACCTAACCCTAACCCTAAGCCTTATCCTAAGCCTAACCCTAACCATAACCATAACCATTTACCTAACCCTAACTCTTACCCTAACCCTAACCCTAAAACTTACCCTTATCCTAAACCTAACCCTAACCCTTACCCTAAACCTAAACCTAACCCTAAGCCTAACCCTTAATTTTACCTTAACCCTAACCCTAACCCTTACCCTAACGCTAAACCTAACCCTAACACATACTCTAACCCTAACCCTAACCCTAACCCTACCCGTAACCCTAAACCTAACCCTAACCCTAACCATAACCCTAACCCTTACCCAAAAACTAACCCTAATCATATCCATAACCCTAACCCTAACCATAACCCTTACCATAACCCTAAACCTAACATTAACCCTAACCCTTACCCTAACCATAACTCTAAACCTAAACCGTAACCAGAACCTTTAACCTAACCCTAACCCTAAACTTAATCCTAACCCTTACCCTTACCCTAACCCTGAACTTAACTCTAACCGTAAACCTAACTGTAACCCTCACCCTTACCCTAACCTAACCCCTATCCCTTACCATACCCTAACACTAACCCTAACCCTAACCCTAACCCTTACCATTACCATTACCCTAACCCTAACCCTAAACGTAACCCTAAACTAACCCTAACCCTAACACCTAACCCTAACCCTAACCGTAACCCTAAACTAACCCTAACCCTAACACCTAAACCTAACCCTAACCGTAACCCTTAAACTTACCCTAACACTAACCCTAACCCTAACCCTAACCCTAACACTTACCCTAACCCTAACCTTAACCCTAACCCTTACTCTTACCCTAACCCTAACCATAACCTTAACCCCACCCTAAACCTAACCCTAACCTTAAACGTAACCCTTACCCTAACCCTAACCCTAACCCAAAACTTACCCTTACCCTAACTCTAACCCTAACCCTAACCCTTATTCTAACCCTAACCCTAACCCTTAACCTAATCCTAACACTAACACTAACCCTAACTCTAACGCTATCCCGAACCATAACCCTAACCCTTACCCTAACCCTAACCCTAACCCTTACCCTAACCGTAACCCTAAATCTAACCCTAACATTAACCATAGACCTAAACTTAACCCTAAACCTAACCCTATCCCTAACCCTTACCCTTACCCTAACCCTAACCCTAAACCTTACACTAACACTAACCCTTAACTTTACCCTAACCCTAACCCTAACCTTAACCCTAACCTTTACCATAACCCTCACACTAATCCTAACCCTAACTCTTACCCTTACCCTAACCCTTACCCTAACCCTAAAAATACCCTAACCCTAAACTTAACCCTAACCCTTACCCTAACCCTCACCCTTACCCTAACCGTACCCCTAACACTTACCATAACCATAACACTAACCCTAACCCTAATCTTAACCCTAACCCTAACCCTAACCTTAACCCCAACCCTAAACCTAACCCTAACACTAACGCTAACCCTTACCGCTACTCTAACCCTAACCCTAAACCTAACACATACCCTTACCCTTACCCTTACCATAAACCTAACCTAACAATAACCCTGACCCTTACCCTAAGCATAACACTAAACCTAAACCCTAACCCGAACCCTTAACCTAACCCTAACCCTAACCCTTACCCTTACCCTAACCCTAACCCTAATCCTTACCTTTACCCTTACCCTAAACCTAACCCTAACCCTTACCCTAACCCTAACCTTAACCCTAACACTAACATTTACACTAACCCTAACCCTTACCGTTACCCTAACCCTAACCTTAACCCCAACCCCAAACCTAACCCTAACCCTAACCCTAACCCTGACCCTTTCCATTACCCTAACCCTAACCCTAACCCTAACACTAAACCTAACCCTAACCGTAACCTTAACCCTAGCCCTTGTCCTTACCCTAAGCCTAAAGCTAACCCTAAACCTAAACCTAACCCTAACCCTAATCCTAACCCTAACGCTAACCCTTACTCTAACCCTAACCCTAACCCTAAACCTAACACTTACCCTAACCCTAAACCTAACCCTAACCCTTACCCTTACCCTAACCCTAAACCAAACCCTAACCCTTACACTAACCATAACCCTAACCCTAACCCTGAACCTAACCGTAACACTGACCTAACACTAACCCTAAAACTTACCCTTATCCTAAACCTAACCCTAACCATTACGCTAAACCTAACCCTAACTCTAACCCTAAGCCTTACACTAAACCTAACCCTAACCAAAACTCAAAACCTTACCTTTAGTTAACCCTAAACCTAACCCTTACCCTAACGCTAACCCTAACCCCAACACATACCCTAACGCTAACCCTAACCCTAACCCTAACCGTAACCTTAAACCTAATCCTAAACCTAACGCTAAACCTAACCCTAACCCTATCCCTTACCCTAAACCTAACCTTAACCCCAACACTAACCCTAACCCTAACCCTAACCCTAACCCTTACACTTACCCAAAAACTACACCTAAACCTAACCATAACCCTAACTCTAACCCTAACCCTTACCATAACCCTAACCCTAACATTAACCCTAACCCTTACCCTAACTATAACACTAACCCTAAACCCTAACCCGAACCCTTAACCTAACCCTAACCCTAACCCTAATCCTAACCCTTACCCTTACCCTAACCCTAACCTAACTCTCACCCTAATCCTACGCCTAACACTTACCACAACCCTAACACTAACACTAACCCTAATCTTAACCCTAACCCTAACCCTAACACATACCCTAACCCTAACCCAACCCCTAACCCTAACCCTAACCGTAACACTAAACCTAAACCTAACTCTAACCGTAAACCTTACCCTTACCCTAAACCTAACCCCAACCTTAACCCAAACCCTAAACCTAACACTAACCCTAACCCTAATCCTTACCCTAAACCTAACCCTCGTGCTAACCCTAACCCTTACCCTTACCCCAACACTAACCCTAACCTTAACCCTAAACCTAACCCTAAACCTAACCCTAACCTTAACCCTAACCATTACCCTAACCCTAACCCTAACCCTAACTCTTACCCTTACGCTAACCCTAACCCTAAACCTAACCGTAAACCTTACCCTTACCCTCACCCTAACCCTAACTTAACCCTAACCCTAACCCTAACCAAAACCCTAAGCCAAATCCTTATGCTTACCCTAACCCTAAACCTAACCCTAACCCTAAACCTAACCCTTAACCTTACCCTAACCCTAACTCTAAACATAAACCTTACCCTTACCTTAACCCTAACCCTAACCTTAACCGTAATCCTTGCCATTACCCTAACCCTAACCCTAAACCTAACCTTAACACTAACCTTAACCCTAACCCTAACCCTAACCTTAACCCTAACCCTAACCCTAACCCTTACCCTTACGCTAACCCTAACCCTAAACCTAACCCTAACCCTAACCCTAACCCTATCCCTAACCCTAACTCTTATCCTTACCCTAACACTAACAGTAAACCTAACCCTAACCCTAACCCCTAACCCTAACCGTAACCCTAACACTAAACCTAACCCTTACCCCTACCCTAACCCAAAGCTTAATGCTAGCCCTAACCCTAACCCTAACCCTTACCCTTTCCCTAACCCTAACCCTAACCTTAACTCTAACCCTTACCCTTACCCTAAACTTAACCCTAAACCTAACAATAAACCTAACCCTAACCCTAACCCGAACCTTAACCCTAAACCTAACCCTAACCCTAAACCGAACCCTAACCCTAACCCTAACTCTTACCCTAACCTTAACCGTATACCTAAACCCAACCCTAATCCTTACCCTAACACCTAACACTAATCCTAACCCTAACCCTTACCCTTACCCTAACCCTAAACCTTTTCCTAACCCTAACCCTAACCCTAACCCTTACCCATACCCTAACCCTAAACCTAACACTAACCCTAACCCTTAACCTAACAATTACCCTTACCCTAACCCCTACCCTAACCCTAACCCTAAACCTTACCCTTACCCTAACCCTAATCTTAACCCTAACCCTAAACCTTACCCTAAACCTAAACCTAACCCTAACCCTTACACTAAACCTAACCCTAATCCAACCCTAACACTTACCCTAACCTTAACCCTAACCCTAAACCTAACCCTTACCCTTAACCTTACCCTAACACTAACCCTAACACTAACTCTAACTCTAACCCTAACCCTATCCCTAACACATAACCTTACCCTAACCCTAACCCTAACCCTAACCCTTACTCTTACCCTAAAACTAAACCTAAACTTAAAACCCAACCCCAAACCTAACTCTAACCCCAAACCTAACCCTTACCCTTACCCTTACCCTAACCCTCACCCTAAACCTAACCCTAACCCTAACCCTAACCATTACCCTAACCCTAACCCTAATCCTAATCCTAGCCCTTAACCTTACCCTAACCCTAACCCTAACCCTAAACCTAAACCAAACCGTATCCCTAACCTTAACACTAACCCTTACCCTTACCCTAACCGTGACCCTAACAATAACCCTAAACCTAACCCTAACCCTAACCCTTACCTTTACCCTAAACCTAACAATAAACCTATCCCTAACCCTGACCTTACCCTCACCCTAACCCTAACCCTAACCCTAACCCTAATCCTAACCCTTACACTTACATTAACCCTAAACCTAACCCTAACGCTTACCCTTACCCTAAATCTTATCCTTACCCTAACCCAAAGCCTAAAACTAACACTAACCCTAACCCCTAACCCTAAACCTAACCCTAACCCTAACCCTAACCCTAACAATTACCCTTACCCTAACCCTAACCCTAACTTTAATGCTAACCCTAACCCTAACCCTTACCCTAACCCTAACCCTAATCCTTACCCTAACCCTTACCTTAACCCTAACCCTAACCCTAAACCTTACACTTACCCTAACCCTAACCCTGACGCTAACCCTAACGATAACCCTAACTCTAATCCTAAACCTTACCCTAAACCTAACCCTAAACCTAACCTCTACCTTAACCCTAACCCTAACCCTTAAACTTACCCTAACCCCTAACCCTAACCCTAACCCTATCCCTAACAATAACCCTTACCCTAACTCTAAACATAAACCTAACCCTAACCCTAACCCTTAACCTAACCCTAACACTAACCCTAACCCTAATCCTTACCCTAAAACTAACCTTAACCCTAGCCCTTACCCTAACCCTAACCCTAACCGTAACCCTTACCCTTTCCCTAACCCTAACCCTAACCTTAACTCTAACCCTTACCCTTACCCTAAACTTAACCCTAAACCTAACAATAAACCTAACCCTAACACTAACCCTAACCCTAACCCTAACCCCTAACCCTAACCCTTACCTTAACCCTAACCCTAACCATAAAGCTAACCCTAACCCTAACCCTTACACCTAACCCTAACCCTAACCCTAACCCTTACCCTTACCGTAACCCTAAACAAAACTCTGGCCCTAACCCTAACCCTAACACTTACCCTAACACTAACCCTAATCCTAACCCTTAACCTTACACTAACCCTAACCCTAACACTTACACTTACCCTAACCCTAACCCTAACTCTAACCCTAACCCTAACCAAACCCTAAACACAAACCCTTACCCTTACCCTAACCCTAACCCTAACCCTAACCTTACCCTAACCCTAACCCTAACCCTTACTCTAACCCTAACCCTAACCCTAACACTTACACTTACCATAACCCTAACCCTAACCCTAACCCTTATCCTAACCCTAACACTAACCCTAACCCCTAACCCTAACCCTAACCCTAACCTTAACCCTAACAATAACCCTAACCATAAACCTTACCCTTAACTTAATCCTAACCCTAAACCTAACCCTGACCCTAACCATAAAACTAAACTTAAACATTACCCTAACCCTAACTCTTACCATTACCCTAACCCTAACCATAAACCTAACACTAACCCTACCCCTAACCCTAACCCTAACCCTTACCTTTACCCTAACCCTAACCCTAACCATTATCCTACCCCAAACCCTAACCCTAACCCCTAACCCTTACCATAATCCTAACCCTAACACTAACCCTAACCCTTACCCTTACCCTAACCCTAACTCTAAACCTAACCCTAAACCTAACCCTAACCCTTACGACTAATCCTAATCCTAACCCGAACCCTAACCCTACCCCTTACCCTTACACTAAACCTAACCCTAAACCTAACCCTAACCATAAAACTTACCCTTAACTTAATCCTAAACCTAAACCTAACCATAAACCTAACCTTTACCCTAACCCTAACCCCTAACCCAAAACCTAACCCTAACCCTTACCCTTACCCTAACCTAACCCTAACCCTAACACTTACCCTTAACCTAAACCTAACCCTAACCATTACCCTAACCCAAACCCTAACCCTACCCCTTTCCCTAACCGTAACCCTAACACTAACCCTAACCCTTACCCTAAACCTAATCCTAACCCCTAACCCTAACTCTAACCCTTACCCTTACCCTTAACCTAACCCTAACCGTAACTCTAACCCTAACCCTAACCCTAACCTAGTCCTTACCTTAACCCTAACACTAACACTAACCCATATCCTTACCCTAACCCTAACCCTAACCCTAACCCTTATCCTAACCCTAACACTAACCCTAACCCTTAACCTAACCCTAACACTAACCCTAACCCCTAACCCTAACCCTAACCCTAACCCTCAACATAACCCTAACCCTAAACCTAACCTAAACCTAATCCTAACCCTTACACTTACCTTAACCCTAACGCTAACCCTAAACCAAACCCTAACCCTAACCGTAACCCTAACCCTTACCCTAACCCTAACCCTAACCCTAACCCTAAAAATAACCCTTACCCTTTCCCAAACACTTACTCTAACCCTAACACTTAATATTAACCTAAACCTAAACCGAAACCGAACCCTAACCCTAACCCTAAGCCTAAACTTAACCCTAACCCTAACCCTAAACCTAACCCTTACCCTTACCCTAACCCTAAACATAAACCTAACCCTAACCATAACACTAACCCTAACCCTAAACTTAACCCTAACCCTAACCTTAACCCTTACCGTTACTCTAACCCTAACCCTAAACCTAACCCTAATCCTTACTCTTACCCTAACCCTAACCCTAATCTTAACCCCAAACCTAAACCTAAACCTAACCCTAAACCTAGCCCTTAACCTAACCCTAACCCTAACCCCAACCCTAACTCTAACACTTACCCTTACCCTAACCCTAAGGCTAACCCTAAACCTTTCCTAACCCTAACCCTAACCCTAACCCTTAACCTAACGCTAACACTAACCCTAACCCCTAAACCTAACCCTAACCATAACCCTAACCCCTAACCCTAACCCTAACGCTAACCCTTACCCTTATCCTAACCGTAACCCTAACCCTAACACTTACCTTTACATTAACCCCTACAATAACCCTAACCCTAAGCCTAACCCTTACCCTAACCCTAACCCTTACCCTACCCCTAACCCCAAACCTTACTCTTACCCTAAACCTAATCCTAACACTTACCCTAACCCTAAACATAACCCCAACACTAAACCTAACCCTAACCTAACCCTTATGCTTACCCTAACCGTAACCCTAAACCTAACACTAACCCTAACCCTAACCTTTACCCTAAGCCTAACCCCATCCTAACCCTAACCCTTATCCTTACCCTAACCCTAACTCTTACCCTAAACCTAACCCTAACCCTAAACTTAACCCTAACCCTTAACCTTACCCCAAAACTAACCCTAACCCTAACCCTTACCCTTACCCTAACTCTAAACATAACTCTAACCCTAACCCTAACTCTTACCCTAACCCTAACCCTTGCCCTTACTCTAACCCTAACACTAACCCTAACGCTAACCCTAACCCCAACCCTAACACTTACACTTACCGTAACCCTAACCCTAAACCTAACCCTAACGCTAACCCTAACCCTTAACCTAACCTTAACACTAACCCTAAACCCTAACCCTAACCCTAACCCTAACCTTAACCCTAACCATAACCCTAACCATAAACCTTACCCTTACCTTAACCCTAACCCTAAACCTAACCCTAACCCTAACCATAAACCTACACTTAACCCTAACCCTAACCCTAACTCTTACCCTTACCCTAACACAACCATAAACCTAACACTAACCCTACCCCTAAACCTAACCCTAACACTTAACCTTACCCTAACCCTAACCCTAACCCTTATCCTAACCCCAACCCTAACCCTAACTCCTAACCCTTACCCTAATCCTAACCCTAACACTAACCCTAACCCTTACCCTTACCCTAACCCTAACCCTAACTCTAACCCTAACCCTAAACCTAACCCTAACCCTTACCCTAATCCTAAACCGAACCCTAACCCTTACCCTTACCCCAAACCTAACCTAAACCTAATCCTAACCCTAACCCTTACATTTACCCTAACCCTAACCCTAAACCTAACCCTAACCCTAACCCTAACATTTACCCTTACCCTAACCCTAACCCTCAACCTAACCCTAACCCTAACCATAACCCCTAACCCTAAACCTAAACTTAACCCTTACCCTTACCCTAACCCTTACCCTAACCCTAACACTTAACCTTAACCTATAACTAACCCTAACCCTTACCCTAACCCAAACCCTAACCCTACCCCTTACCTTAACCATAACACTAACACTAACCCTAAACCTTACCCTAAAACTAATCCCAACCCCTAACCCTAACCCTTACCCTAAACCTAACCCTTACCCTAACCCTAACCCTAACCCTTACCCTTACCCTAACCCTAAACCTAACCTTAACCCCTACACTAAACCTAACCCTAAACCTAAACCTAACCCTAAACCTTACCCTTAACCTAATCCAAACCCTAACCCTAACCCTAATCTTAACCACAACCCTTACCCTAACCCTAACCCTAACCCTAACCATTACCGTAACCCTAACCCTAATCCTAACCCTAACCCTTCCCCTTACCCTAACCCTAAACCTAAAACTAACCCTAACCCAAAATTTAACAAAAATCCTTACCCTAACCCTAACCCTAACCCTAACCCTAATCCTTACCCTAACCCTAACCCTAACCCTATCCCTAACCCTAACCCTAACCCTAACACTTACCCTTACCCTAACCCTAAACCTAACTCTAACCCTAACCTTAACCCTAACCCTAAACCTTCCCCTAACCCTAACCCTTACCCTAACCCTAACCCTACCCCTAACACTAACTTTAACGTTAACCCGAACCCTACCCTAACCCTTACCCTTACCCTTACCCTAACCCTTACCCTAACCCTAACCCTAAACTTAAACCTAACTCTAACCCTAACCCTAGCCTTAACCTTAAACTTAACCCTAATCCTAACCCTTACCCTTACCCTAACCCTAAACCAATCCCTAACCCTAACCCTAACCTTTACCCTTACCTTAACCCTAACCCTAACCCTAACCCGAACCCTCAACCTTACACTTACCCTAAACCTAACCCTAACCCTTACACTAATCCTAAACCTAACGCTAACCCTTACCCTAACCCTAATCCTAACTTTAACCCTTAACCTAACACTAACACTAACCCTAACCCCTAACCTTAACACTTACCCTAACCCTAACCCTAAACCTAACCATTACCCTTACCCTAACCCTAACCATATCTTAACCCCAACAGTAAACCTAACCCTAACCCTAACCCTATCCCTTACCCTAACCCTAACCATAAACCTAACCCTAACACTAAAACTTACCCTTACCCTAACTCTAACCCTAACCCTAATCCTAACCCTTATCCTAACCCTAACCCTAACCCTTAACCTAATCCTAACACTAACCCTAATCTCTAACCCTAACCCTTATTCTAAACCTAACACTAAATCTAACCGCTAACCCTAACCCTAACCCTAACCCTAACCTTAACCCTAAACTTAACCCTAACCCTTACCCTTACCCTTACCCTACACCCGAACCTAACCCTAACCCTAACGCTAACCCTTACCCTAAATCTAACCCTAACCCTTACTCTTACCCTAACCCTAAACCTAACCCTAACCCTAATCCTAACCTTTACCCTTACCCTAACCCTAACCCTAACCCTAACCCTAAACCTAAACCTTACCCTTAGCATAAACCTAACCCTAACCCTTACCCTAAACCAAACCCTAACCCTAACACTACAGCTTACCCTTACCTTAACCCTAACCGTAACCCTAACCCTAACCCTAACACTAACCCTAACACATACACTCACCCTTACCATTACCCTAACCCTAACCCTAAACTTAACCCTAACCCTTACCCTAACCCTAACCCTAACCCTAATTGTAAACCTTACCCTTACCCTAAACCTAACCCTAACCCTTACCGTAAACCTAAACCTAACCATAACGCTAACCCTTACCGTTAGCTTAACCCTAACCCTAACCCTTACCCTTACCCTAACGCTAACCCTAACCCTAACCCAAATCCTAACGCTAACACATACTCTTACCCTAACCCTAACCCTAACCCTAACCCTTACCCTAACCCTAACCCTAACGGATACCCTAACCCTAACCCTAACCCTAACACTAACACTAACACTTACCCTAACCCTAACTCTTACCCTAACCCTAAACCTAAACTTAACTACAACCCCAAAAATAACCCTAACCATAACGCTAACCCTAACCCTAACCTAACCCTGCCCCTTACCTAACCCCTAACCCTAACCCTAACCCTAACCCTTACCCTAACCCTAACCCTTACCCTAACCCTAACCCTAATCCTAAACCTAACCCTTACTCTAACCCAAACCCTAACCCTTACCCTAAACTTAACCCTAACCAAAACCCTAACCCTTACTCTAACCCTAACCCTAAGCCTAAACCTAACCCTAATCTTAACCCTAACCCTAACCCTCAACCTTACCCTAACCCTAAGGCTAACCCTTACCCGAACCCTAACCCTAACCCTAATCCTCACCTTAACCCTAATCCTAACCCTAACCTTTACCCTTTCCCTAACCCTAACCCTAACCCTAACCTATACCCTTACCCTAAACCTAACCCTAAACCTTACCCTAACCCTAACCCTAACCCTAACGCTAAGGTTAACCCTAACCCTAACCCTAACCCTAACCCTTACCCTACACTCACCCTAACCCTAAACCTAACCCTAACCCTAACCCTAACCCTATCCCTAACACCTAACCCTAACCCAAACCCTAACCCTAACCGTCACCCTAACCCTAACCCTAACCCTAACACTTACCCTAACCCTAATACTAACACTGACCCTAAGCCTAACACTTTTCCTAACCCTAAGCCTAACCTTAACCCTAACCCTTAACCTAACCCTAACCCTAAGCCTTATCCTAAGCCTAACCCTAACCATAACCATAACCATTTACCTAACCCTAACTCTTACCCTAACCCTAACCCTAAAACTTACCCTTATCCTAAACCTAACCCTAACCCTTACCCTAAACCTAACCCTAACCCTAAGCCTAACCCTTAATTTTACCTTAACCCTAACCCTAACCCTTACCCTAACGCTAAACCTAACCCTAACACATACTCTAACCCTAACCCTAACCCTAACCCTACCCGTAACCCTAAACCTAACCCTAACCCTAACCATAACCCTAACCCTTACCCAAAAACTAACCCTAATCATATCCATAACCCTAACCCTAACCATAACCCTTACCATAACCCTAAACCTAACATTAACCCTAACCCTTACCCTAACCATAACTCTAAACCTAAACCGTAACCAGAACCTTTAACCTAACCCTAACCCTAAACTTAATCCTAACCCTTACCCTTACCCTAACCCTGAACTTAACTCTAACCGTAAACCTAACTGTAACCCTCACCCTTACCCTAACCTAACCCCTATCCCTTACCATACCCTAACACTAACCCTAACCCTAACCCTAACCCTTACCATTACCATTACCCTAACCCTAACCCTAAACGTAACCCTAAACTAACCCTAACCCTAACACCTAACCCTAACCCTAACCGTAACCCTAAACTAACCCTAACCCTAACACCTAAACCTAACCCTAACCGTAACCCTTAAACTTACCCTAACACTAACCCTAACCCTAACCCTAACCCTAACACTTACCCTAACCCTAACCTTAACCCTAACCCTTACTCTTACCCTAACCCTAACCATAACCTTAACCCCACCCTAAACCTAACCCTAACCTTAAACGTAACCCTTACCCTAACCCTAACCCTAACCCAAAACTTACCCTTACCCTAACTCTAACCCTAACCCTAACCCTTATTCTAACCCTAACCCTAACCCTTAACCTAATCCTAACACTAACACTAACCCTAACTCTAACGCTATCCCGAACCATAACCCTAACCCTTACCCTAACCCTAACCCTAACCCTTACCCTAACCGTAACCCTAAATCTAACCCTAACATTAACCATAGACCTAAACTTAACCCTAAACCTAACCCTATCCCTAACCCTTACCCTTACCCTAACCCTAACCCTAAACCTTACACTAACACTAACCCTTAACTTTACCCTAACCCTAACCCTAACCTTAACCCTAACCTTTACCATAACCCTCACACTAATCCTAACCCTAACTCTTACCCTTACCCTAACCCTTACCCTAACCCTAAAAATACCCTAACCCTAAACTTAACCCTAACCCTTACCCTAACCCTCACCCTTACCCTAACCGTACCCCTAACACTTACCATAACCATAACACTAACCCTAACCCTAATCTTAACCCTAACCCTAACCCTAACCTTAACCCCAACCCTAAACCTAACCCTAACACTAACGCTAACCCTTACCGCTACTCTAACCCTAACCCTAAACCTAACACATACCCTTACCCTTACCCTTACCATAAACCTAACCTAACAATAACCCTGACCCTTACCCTAAGCATAACACTAAACCTAAACCCTAACCCGAACCCTTAACCTAACCCTAACCCTAACCCTTACCCTTACCCTAACCCTAACCCTAATCCTTACCTTTACCCTTACCCTAAACCTAACCCTAACCCTTACCCTAACCCTAACCTTAACCCTAACACTAACATTTACACTAACCCTAACCCTTACCGTTACCCTAACCCTAACCTTAACCCCAACCCCAAACCTAACCCTAACCCTAACCCTAACCCTGACCCTTTCCATTACCCTAACCCTAACCCTAACCCTAACACTAAACCTAACCCTAACCGTAACCTTAACCCTAGCCCTTGTCCTTACCCTAAGCCTAAAGCTAACCCTAAACCTAAACCTAACCCTAACCCTAATCCTAACCCTAACGCTAACCCTTACTCTAACCCTAACCCTAACCCTAAACCTAACACTTACCCTAACCCTAAACCTAACCCTAACCCTTACCCTTACCCTAACCCTAAACCAAACCCTAACCCTTACACTAACCATAACCCTAACCCTAACCCTGAACCTAACCGTAACACTGACCTAACACTAACCCTAAAACTTACCCTTATCCTAAACCTAACCCTAACCATTACGCTAAACCTAACCCTAACTCTAACCCTAAGCCTTACACTAAACCTAACCCTAACCAAAACTCAAAACCTTACCTTTAGTTAACCCTAAACCTAACCCTTACCCTAACGCTAACCCTAACCCCAACACATACCCTAACGCTAACCCTAACCCTAACCCTAACCGTAACCTTAAACCTAATCCTAAACCTAACGCTAAACCTAACCCTAACCCTATCCCTTACCCTAAACCTAACCTTAACCCCAACACTAACCCTAACCCTAACCCTAACCCTAACCCTTACACTTACCCAAAAACTACACCTAAACCTAACCATAACCCTAACTCTAACCCTAACCCTTACCATAACCCTAACCCTAACATTAACCCTAACCCTTACCCTAACTATAACACTAACCCTAAACCCTAACCCGAACCCTTAACCTAACCCTAACCCTAACCCTAATCCTAACCCTTACCCTTACCCTAACCCTAACCTAACTCTCACCCTAATCCTACGCCTAACACTTACCACAACCCTAACACTAACACTAACCCTAATCTTAACCCTAACCCTAACCCTAACACATACCCTAACCCTAACCCAACCCCTAACCCTAACCCTAACCGTAACACTAAACCTAAACCTAACTCTAACCGTAAACCTTACCCTTACCCTAAACCTAACCCCAACCTTAACCCAAACCCTAAACCTAACACTAACCCTAACCCTAATCCTTACCCTAAACCTAACCCTCGTGCTAACCCTAACCCTTACCCTTACCCCAACACTAACCCTAACCTTAACCCTAAACCTAACCCTAAACCTAACCCTAACCTTAACCCTAACCATTACCCTAACCCTAACCCTAACCCTAACTCTTACCCTTACGCTAACCCTAACCCTAAACCTAACCGTAAACCTTACCCTTACCCTCACCCTAACCCTAACTTAACCCTAACCCTAACCCTAACCAAAACCCTAAGCCAAATCCTTATGCTTACCCTAACCCTAAACCTAACCCTAACCCTAAACCTAACCCTTAACCTTACCCTAACCCTAACTCTAAACATAAACCTTACCCTTACCTTAACCCTAACCCTAACCTTAACCGTAATCCTTGCCATTACCCTAACCCTAACCCTAAACCTAACCTTAACACTAACCTTAACCCTAACCCTAACCCTAACCTTAACCCTAACCCTAACCCTAACCCTTACCCTTACGCTAACCCTAACCCTAAACCTAACCCTAACCCTAACCCTAACCCTATCCCTAACCCTAACTCTTATCCTTACCCTAACACTAACAGTAAACCTAACCCTAACCCTAACCCCTAACCCTAACCGTAACCCTAACACTAAACCTAACCCTTACCCCTACCCTAACCCAAAGCTTAATGCTAGCCCTAACCCTAACCCTAACCCTTACCCTTTCCCTAACCCTAACCCTAACCTTAACTCTAACCCTTACCCTTACCCTAAACTTAACCCTAAACCTAACAATAAACCTAACCCTAACCCTAACCCGAACCTTAACCCTAAACCTAACCCTAACCCTAAACCGAACCCTAACCCTAACCCTAACTCTTACCCTAACCTTAACCGTATACCTAAACCCAACCCTAATCCTTACCCTAACACCTAACACTAATCCTAACCCTAACCCTTACCCTTACCCTAACCCTAAACCTTTTCCTAACCCTAACCCTAACCCTAACCCTTACCCATACCCTAACCCTAAACCTAACACTAACCCTAACCCTTAACCTAACAATTACCCTTACCCTAACCCCTACCCTAACCCTAACCCTAAACCTTACCCTTACCCTAACCCTAATCTTAACCCTAACCCTAAACCTTACCCTAAACCTTACCCTAAACCTAAACCTAACCCTAACCCTTACACTAAACCTAACCCTAATCCAACCCTAACACTTACCCTAACCTTAACCCTAACCCTAAACCTAACCCTTACCCTTAACCTTACCCTAACACTAACCCTAACACTAACTCTAACTCTAACCCTAACCCTATCCCTAACACATAACCTTACCCTAACCCTAACCCTAACCCTAACCCTTACTCTTACCCTAAAACTAAACCTAAACTTAAAACCCAACCCCAAACCTAACTCTAACCCCAAACCTAACCCTTACCCTTACCCTTACCCTAACCCTCACCCTAAACCTAACCCTAACCCTAACCCTAACCATTACCCTAACCCTAACCCTAATCCTAATCCTAGCCCTTAACCTTACCCTAACCCTAACCCTAACCCTAAACCTAAACCAAACCGTATCCCTAACCTTAACACTAACCCTTACCCTTACCCTAACCGTGACCCTAACAATAACCCTAAACCTAACCCTAACCCTAACCCTTACCTTTACCCTAAACCTAACAATAAACCTATCCCTAACCCTGACCTTACCCTCACCCTAACCCTAACCCTAACCCTAACCCTAATCCTAACCCTTACACTTACATTAACCCTAAACCTAACCCTAACGCTTACCCTTACCCTAAATCTTATCCTTACCCTAACCCAAAGCCTAAAACTAACACTAACCCTAACCCCTAACCCTAAACCTAACCCTAACCCTAACCCTAACCCTAACAATTACCCTTACCCTAACCCTAACCCTAACTTTAATGCTAACCCTAACCCTAACCCTTACCCTAACCCTAACCCTAATCCTTACCCTAACCCTTACCTTAACCCTAACCCTAACCCTAAACCTTACACTTACCCTAACCCTAACCCTGACGCTAACCCTAACGATAACCCTAACTCTAATCCTAAACCTTACCCTAAACCTAACCCTAAACCTAACCTCTACCTTAACCCTAACCCTAACCCTTAAACTTACCCTAACCCCTAACCCTAACCCTAACCCTATCCCTAACAATAACCCTTACCCTAACTCTAAACATAAACCTAACCCTAACCCTAACCCTTAACCTAACCCTAACACTAACCCTAACCCTAATCCTTACCCTAAAACTAACCTTAACCCTAGCCCTTACCCTAACCCTAACCCTAACCGTAACCCTTACCCTTTCCCTAACCCTAACCCTAACCTTAACTCTAACCCTTACCCTTACCCTAAACTTAACCCTAAACCTAACAATAAACCTAACCCTAACACTAACCCTAACCCTAACCCTAACCCCTAACCCTAACCCTTACCTTAACCCTAACCCTAACCATAAAGCTAACCCTAACCCTAACCCTTACACCTAACCCTAACCCTAACCCTAACCCTTACCCTTACCGTAACCCTAAACAAAACTCTGGCCCTAACCCTAACCCTAACACTTACCCTAACACTAACCCTAATCCTAACCCTTAACCTTACACTAACCCTAACCCTAACACTTACACTTACCCTAACCCTAACCCTAACTCTAACCCTAACCCTAACCAAACCCTAAACACAAACCCTTACCCTTACCCTAACCCTAACCCTAACCCTAACCTTACCCTAACCCTAACCCTAACCCTTACTCTAACCCTAACCCTAACCCTAACACTTACACTTACCATAACCCTAACCCTAACCCTAACCCTTATCCTAACCCTAACACTAACCCTAACCCCTAACCCTAACCCTAACCCTAACCTTAACCCTAACAATAACCCTAACCATAAACCTTACCCTTAACTTAATCCTAACCCTAAACCTAACCCTGACCCTAACCATAAAACTAAACTTAAACATTACCCTAACCCTAACTCTTACCATTACCCTAACCCTAACCATAAACCTAACACTAACCCTACCCCTAACCCTAACCCTAACCCTTACCTTTACCCTAACCCTAACCCTAACCATTATCCTACCCCAAACCCTAACCCTAACCCCTAACCCTTACCATAATCCTAACCCTAACACTAACCCTAACCCTTACCCTTACCCTAACCCTAACTCTAAACCTAACCCTAAACCTAACCCTAACCCTTACGACTAATCCTAATCCTAACCCGAACCCTAACCCTACCCCTTACCCTTACACTAAACCTAACCCTAAACCTAACCCTAACCATAAAACTTACCCTTAACTTAATCCTAAACCTAAACCTAACCATAAACCTAACCTTTACCCTAACCCTAACCCCTAACCCAAAACCTAACCCTAACCCTTACCCTTACCCTAACCTAACCCTAACCCTAACACTTACCCTTAACCTAAACCTAACCCTAACCATTACCCTAACCCAAACCCTAACCCTACCCCTTTCCCTAACCGTAACCCTAACACTAACCCTAACCCTTACCCTAAACCTAATCCTAACCCCTAACCCTAACTCTAACCCTTACCCTTACCCTTAACCTAACCCTAACCGTAACTCTAACCCTAACCCTAACCCTAACCTAGTCCTTACCTTAACCCTAACACTAACACTAACCCATATCCTTACCCTAACCCTAACCCTAACCCTAACCCTTATCCTAACCCTAACACTAACCCTAACCCTTAACCTAACCCTAACACTAACCCTAACCCCTAACCCTAACCCTAACCCTAACCCTCAACATAACCCTAACCCTAAACCTAACCTAAACCTAATCCTAACCCTTACACTTACCTTAACCCTAACGCTAACCCTAAACCAAACCCTAACCCTAACCGTAACCCTAACCCTTACCCTAACCCTAACCCTAACCCTAACCCTAAAAATAACCCTTACCCTTTCCCAAACACTTACTCTAACCCTAACACTTAATATTAACCTAAACCTAAACCGAAACCGAACCCTAACCCTAACCCTAAGCCTAAACTTAACCCTAACCCTAACCCTAAACCTAACCCTTACCCTTACCCTAACCCTAAACATAAACCTAACCCTAACCATAACACTAACCCTAACCCTAAACTTAACCCTAACCCTAACCTTAACCCTTACCGTTACTCTAACCCTAACCCTAAACCTAACCCTAATCCTTACTCTTACCCTAACCCTAACCCTAATCTTAACCCCAAACCTAAACCTAAACCTAACCCTAAACCTAGCCCTTAACCTAACCCTAACCCTAACCCCAACCCTAACTCTAACACTTACCCTTACCCTAACCCTAAGGCTAACCCTAAACCTTTCCTAACCCTAACCCTAACCCTAACCCTTAACCTAACGCTAACACTAACCCTAACCCCTAAACCTAACCCTAACCATAACCCTAACCCCTAACCCTAACCCTAACGCTAACCCTTACCCTTATCCTAACCGTAACCCTAACCCTAACACTTACCTTTACATTAACCCCTACAATAACCCTAACCCTAAGCCTAACCCTTACCCTAACCCTAACCCTTACCCTACCCCTAACCCCAAACCTTACTCTTACCCTAAACCTAATCCTAACACTTACCCTAACCCTAAACATAACCCCAACACTAAACCTAACCCTAACCTAACCCTTATGCTTACCCTAACCGTAACCCTAAACCTAACACTAACCCTAACCCTAACCTTTACCCTAAGCCTAACCCCATCCTAACCCTAACCCTTATCCTTACCCTAACCCTAACTCTTACCCTAAACCTAACCCTAACCCTAAACTTAACCCTAACCCTTAACCTTACCCCAAAACTAACCCTAACCCTAACCCTTACCCTTACCCTAACTCTAAACATAACTCTAACCCTAACCCTAACTCTTACCCTAACCCTAACCCTTGCCCTTACTCTAACCCTAACACTAACCCTAACGCTAACCCTAACCCCAACCCTAACACTTACACTTACCGTAACCCTAACCCTAAACCTAACCCTAACGCTAACCCTAACCCTTAACCTAACCTTAACACTAACCCTAAACCCTAACCCTAACCCTAACCCTAACCTTAACCCTAACCATAACCCTAACCATAAACCTTACCCTTACCTTAACCCTAACCCTAAACCTAACCCTAACCCTAACCATAAACCTACACTTAACCCTAACCCTAACCCTAACTCTTACCCTTACCCTAACACAACCATAAACCTAACACTAACCCTACCCCTAAACCTAACCCTAACACTTAACCTTACCCTAACCCTAACCCTAACCCTTATCCTAACCCCAACCCTAACCCTAACTCCTAACCCTTACCCTAATCCTAACCCTAACACTAACCCTAACCCTTACCCTTACCCTAACCCTAACCCTAACTCTAACCCTAACCCTAAACCTAACCCTAACCCTTACCCTAATCCTAAACCGAACCCTAACCCTTACCCTTACCCCAAACCTAACCTAAACCTAATCCTAACCCTAACCCTTACATTTACCCTAACCCTAACCCTAAACCTAACCCTAACCCTAACCCTAACATTTACCCTTACCCTAACCCTAACCCTCAACCTAACCCTAACCCTAACCATAACCCCTAACCCTAAACCTAAACTTAACCCTTACCCTTACCCTAACCCTTACCCTAACCCTAACACTTAACCTTAACCTATAACTAACCCTAACCCTTACCCTAACCCAAACCCTAACCCTACCCCTTACCTTAACCATAACACTAACACTAACCCTAAACCTTACCCTAAAACTAATCCCAACCCCTAACCCTAACCCTTACCCTAAACCTAACCCTTACCCTAACCCTTACCCTTAACCTAACCCTAACACATACACTTACCTAACCCTTACTCTAACCCTAACCGTAACCCTATAACTAACCCTAACCCTGACCCTACCCTAACCCTTACCCTAACCCTAACTCTTAGCCTTACCCTAAACCTAACCCTAACCCTAACCTTAAACCCAACCCTAAACCCAACCCTAACCCTAACCCTTACCCTTACCCTAACCCTAACCCTAAACATAACCCTAACCCTAACCCTAACCCTTACCCTAACCCTAACCCAAATCCTAACAGTAACCCTTACCCTTACCCTAATCCTAACTCTAAACCTAAACCTTACCCTAAACCTAGCCTTAAAGCTAGCCCTTACATTAACCCTAACCCTAAACCTAAACCGAACCCTAACCTTATCCCTAACACTAACTCTTATCCTGACCCTAACCCTAACTCTAAACCTATCCCTAAACATAACTCCTAAACCTAACCGTAACCGTAACCCTAACCCTAACCCTTAACCTTACCCTAACCCTAACCTTAATGCTAAACCTAACCCTAACCCTAACCCTAACCCTAAACCTAACCCTAACCCTAACCCTTACCCTTACCCTAACCCTAAAACTAACCTAAACGCTAACCCTAACCCTAACCCTAACCCCTTATCCTAACCCTAACCCTAAACCTTACCCGTATTGTAACCCTAATCCTAACCATTACACTTACTCTAATCCCTTCCCGAGCCCTAACCTTAACCCTAAACCTTACCCTAAGCCTAACCCTAAACCTTACCCCTACCCTTACCCTAACACTTACCCTAAACTTAAACTTAACCCTAACCTTAACCCTTCCCTTAATCGAACCCTAACCCTAAACCTAACCCTTACCCTTACCCTAACCCTATACCTAACCTTAACCCCAAACCTAAATCTAACCCTAACCCTAACTCTAATCCTAACCCTAACCCTAACCCTAACCCTAATCCTAACATTAACCCTTACCCTTACCCTAACCCTAACCCTAACCTTAACCCCAACCCTAAATCTAACCCTAACCCTAACTCTAATCCTAACCCTAACCCTAACCCTAACCCTAATCCTAACATTAACCCTTACCCTTACCCTAACCCTAACCCTAACCCTAAAACTAACCCTAACCCTAACCTTAACCCTAACCCTAACCCTTGACCTAACTCTAACCCTAATCCTAACCCTAACTCATCCCCTTACCCTAACCCTAACCCTAAAACTAACCCTAACCCTAAACTTAACCCTAACCCTTACACTCACCTAACCCTAACCCTAACCCTAAACCTAACCCTAACCCTAACCCTAACACTTACACTTAACCTAACCCTAACTATAACCCTAATCCTTACCTTAACCCTAAACCTAACCCTAGCTCTTACAATAACCCTAACCCTAACCCTAAACCCAAACCCTAACCCTAACCTTAACCCTAACCCTATCCCTAACTCTAACCTTAACCTTAACCCTAACCCTAACCCTAACCCTTACCCTAACCCTAACCTTAAACCTAACCCTAACCCTAAACCTAACCCTAAACTTAACCCTAACTCTAACCCTAAACCTAACCTTAACCTTAACCATAACACTAATCCTAACCCTTACCCTTACCCTAACCCTAAATCTAATCCTAACCGTAAGCTTAACTTTACCCTTACCGTAACCGTAACCTGAAACCTCAACCTTACCCTTGCCCTAAACCTAACCCTAACCCTTACCCTAAACCTACCACTACCCCTAACCCTAACCCTTGCCCTTATCTTAACCCTAACCCTAACCCTAAACCGAACACTAACCCTAACACATACACTTACCCTAACCCTAACCGTAACCCTATACCTAAACCTAACCCTAACCCTACCCTAACCCTTACCCTAACCCTAACCCTAACCCTAACCCTAAAACTTACCCTTACCCTAACTCTAACCCTAACCATAACCCTAACCCTTATCCTAACCCTAACCCTAACCATTAACCTAACCCTAACCCTAACCCTAACCCTAACACTTACCCTTGCCCTAAGCCTAACTCTAACCCTAACCCGAACCCTAACCCTAACCCTTACCCTAACCCTAACCCTAACCTTAACCCTTACCCTAACCCTAACCCTAACCCTTTTCTTAACCCTAATGCTAACCCTAACCCTAACCCTAGTCCTTACCCTTACCCTAACCCTAACACTAAAATTAACCCTAACATTAACCCTAACCCTAAACTTAACCCTAAACCTAACCCTATCCCTAACCCTTACTCTTACCCTATCCCTAACCCTAAACCTAACCCTAACCCTAACCCTAACCCTAACCCCTAACCCTAACCCTAACCCTTACCTTTACCCTAAGCCTAACCCTAACCCTAACCCTTACACTAACCCTCACCCTAACACTAACCCTAACTATTACCCTTAACCTAAACCTAACCCTCATCCTAAAACTAACCCTAACCCTAAACTTAACAGTAACCCTAACCAAACACTTACCCTAACCCTACCACTAATCCTAAACCTAACCCTAACCCTTACCCTAACCCTAACCCTTACCCTACACTAACACTAACCCTCACCCTAACCTTAAAACTTACCCTAACCCTAACTCTTAACCTTACACTAACCCTAACCGTAACCCTAACCCTAACCCTAACCCTAACACTTACCCTAAATCTCACCCTAATCCTAACCCTAATTCTTACCCTTACCCTAACCCTAAACCTTACCCTAAACTTAACTCTAACCCTAACCCTATCCCTAACCCTTTCCCTTACCCTAAGCCTAACTCTAAACCTAAAACTAACCCGAACCTTTACCTTTACCTTTACCCTAACCCTAACCCTTACCCTAACCATAACCCTAACCCTAACCTCCTCCTTACCCTTACCCTAACCCTAACCTTTACCCTAACCCTAACTCTAACCCTTAACATTACCCTAACCCTAGCCCTAAACCTAACCCTAAACCTAACCCTATCAATAACCCTAACCCTTAACCTTACCCAAACCCTAACCCTAACTGTAACACTAACCCTTACCCTTAACCTAACCCTACCCTAAATCTAACCCTAACCCTAACCCTAACCCTAACCTTAACCCTAACCCTAAACCTAACCCTAACCTTAACCCTAACCCTAACCCTAACCCTTACCCTTACCCTAACCTTAAACCTAACCTTAACCCCAACACTAAACCTAACCCTAAACCTAAACCTAACCCTAAACCTTACCCTTACCCTAACCCTAACCCTAACCCTAACCATAATCTTAAACACAATCCTTACCCTAACCCTAACCCTAACCCTAACCCTAAAACTAACCATAACCCTAATCTTAACCCTAAACCTAACCCTAAACCTTACTGTAACCCTAACCCTAATCCTAACCCTAGCCCTTCCCCTTCCCCTAACCCTAACCCTAAAACTAACCCTAACCCTAAAATTAACAATAATCCTTACCCTAACCCTAACCCTAACCCTAATCCTTACCCTAACCCTAACCGTAACACTTACCCTTACCTTAACCCTAAACCTAACTCTAACCCTAACCTTAACCCTAACCCTAAACCTTCCCCTAACCCTAACACTTACCCTAACCCTAACCCTACCCCTAACCCTAACTTTAACCTTAACCCGGACCCTAATCCTAACCCTTACCCTTACCTTTACCCTAACCCTAACCCTAACCCTAACCCTAACCCTAACCCTAACCCTAACCCTAACTCTAACCCTAACCCTAGGCTTAACCTTAAACTTAACCCTAATCCTAACCCTTACCCTTATCCTAACCCTAAACCAAACCCTAACCCTAACCCTAACCTTTACCCTTACCTTAACCCTAACCCTAACTCTAACCCGAACCCTCAACCTTACCCTTACCCTAAACCTAACCCTAAACCTTACCCTAAACCTACCCCTAAACCTAACCCTAACCCTTACCCTTACCTTAACCCTAACCCTAACCCTAACCCTAACCCTAACCCTAAGCCTAACACTAACCCTAAAACATACACTTACCCTAACCCTAACCCTAACCATAACCGTAACCCTATACCTAACCCTAACTCTAACCCTACCCTAACCCTTACCCTAACCCTAACCCTAACCCTAACCCTAACCCTAACTCTTACCCTTACCCTAAACCTAACCCTAACCCTAACGTTAAATCCAACCCTAAACCCAACCCTAATCCTAACCCTAACCCTAACCTTACCCTAACCCTAACCCTAATCCTAACCCTAACTCTTACCCTTACCCTAATCCTAACCCTAACCCTAAACCTTACCCTAATCCTAACCTTAACCCTAGCCCTCACCCTAACCCTAACCCTAAACCTAAATTGAACCCTAACTTATCCCTAACCCTAACTCTTATCCTGACTCTAACCCTAACCTAAACCTAACCCTAACCATAACCCCTAACCCTAACCGTAACCCTAACTCTAACCCTAACACTTAACCTTACCCTAACCCTAACCTTAATGCTAACCCTTACCCTAACCCTAACCCTAAACCTAAACCTAACCCTAACCCTAACCCTAACCCTAACCTTAACCCCCACCCTAAATGTAAACCTAACCTAACCCTAACCCTAACACCTAACCCTAACCCTAACCCTAACCCTTAAACTTACCCTAACACTAACCCTAACCCTAACCCTAACCCTAAACCTAACACTTACCCTAACCCTAACCCTAACCCTAACCCTTACTCTTACCCTAACCCTAACCCTAAACTTAACCCCAACCCTAAACCTTACCCTAATCCTAACCCTAACCCTTACCCAAACACTAACCCTAACCCTAACCCTAACCCTAACCCTAACCCTCACCCTAATCCTAACAATAACTCTTATCCTTACCCTAACCCTAACCCTAACCCTAAAACTAACTCTAACCCTAAACTTAACCCTAACCCTAACCCTAACCCTTACCCTAACCCTAACCCTTACCCTACCCTAACCCTAACCCTAACCCTAACCTTAACCCTAACCCTAAACCTAATCCTTACCCTTACCCTAACCCTAACCCTAAACCTAACCCTAACCCTAACCCTAACCCCAAACCTAACCTTAACCCTAACCCTAACCCTAACAATTGCCCTTACCGTAACCCTAACCCTAAACCTAACACTAACCCTAACCCTAACCCTAACCCTCACACTAATCCTAACCCTAACTCTTACCCTTACCCTAACCCTTAACCTTACCCTTACCCTAAGCCTAACCCTAACCCTTACCCTAACCCTAACCCTAACCCTAACCCTAACCCTAACCGTAACACTAACACTTACCCTAACCCTAACCCTAACCCTTACCCTAATCCTAATCCTAAACCTAACCCCAACCCCAAACCTAACCGTAACCCTAACCCTAACTCTAACCCTAACCTAACCCTGAACCTTACTTTAACCCTAACCCTAACCCTAACCCTAACCCTTACCCTAACCCTAACCCTAATCCTAAACCTAACCCTTACCCTTACCCTAACGCTAAACCTAACCCTAATCCTAACCCTAACCGTAACATTAAACCAAACCCTTATCCTTACCCTAACCCTACACCTAACCCTAAACCTAACCCTAACCCTAACCCTAACCCTAACACTAAAACTTACCCTAACCCTAACCCTAACCCTAAACTGAACAACAACCCCAAACCTAACCCTAACCCTAACCCTAACCCTAACCCTAACCCTAAACTTAACCCCAACCCCAAACCTAACCCTAACCCTAACCCTAACCCTAACCCTTACCCTAACCCTAACCCTAATCCTAAACCTAACCCTTACCCTTACCCTAACGCTAAACCTAACCCTAAACCTAACCCTTACCCTACACTCACCCTAACCCTAAACCTAACCATAACCCTAAACCTAACCCTTAAGCTTACCCTAACCCTAACCCTAACCCTATCCCGAACACCTAAACCTAACCCAAACGCTAACCCTTACCCTAACCCTCACCTAAACCTAACCCTAACACTTACCCTAACCCTAAACCTAACTGTAACCCTAACCCTTTCACTGATCTTGACCCTAACCCTTACCCTTACCCTAACCCTAACCCTAACCCTTACCCTAACCCTAACCCAAACCCTAAGCCTAACACTTATCCTAACCCTAACCCTAACCCTAAGCCTAACCCTTAACCTAACCCTAATCCTAAACCTAACCCTTATCCTAACCCTAACCCTAACCATAATCATAACCATTAACCTAACGCTAACACTGACCCTAACCCTTAGCCTAAAAGTTACACTTACCCGAAACCTAACCCTAACCCTTACCCTAAACCTAAACCTAAGCCTAACCCTAACCCTTACCTTTACCTTAACCCTAACCCTAACCCTTACTCTAACGCTAACCCTAACCCTAACACATACTCTAACCCTAAGGCTAACCCTAACCCTACTCGTAACTCTAAACCTAACCCTAAACATAATGGTAACCCTAACCCTAAAACTTACCCAAAAACTAACCATAAACATAACCATAACCCCAACCCTAACCCTAACCCTTACCATAACCCTAACCCTAACATTAACCCTAACCCTTACCCTAACCATAACTCTAACCATAAACCCTATCCCGAACCCTTAACCTAACCCTAACCCTTACCTTAATCCTAACCCTTACCTTTACCCTAATCCTGAACCTAAATCTAACCCTAACCCCAACCGTAACCCTCACCCTTACCCTAACCCTTCCCCTAACCCTTACCATAACCATAACACTAACCTAACCCTAATATTAAACCTAACCCAAACCCTAACACATACCCTTACCCTAACCCTAACCCTAACCCTAACCATAACACTAAACCTTACCCTAACCCTAACCCTAACCCTAACCCTTACCCTTACCCAAAAACTAACCCTAAACATAACCATACCCCTAACCATTAACATAACCCTAACCCTAACATTAACCCTAACCCATAACCTAACTATAACTCTAACCCTAAACCCTAACCAGTACCCTTAACCTAACCCTAAACCTAACTCTAATCCTAACCCTATCTCTAACCCTCACCCTTACCCTAACCCTACCCATAACCCTTACCATAACCCTAACACTAACCCTAACCCTAATCTTAACCCTAAACCTAACCCTAACCGTAACACATACCCTTACCCTTACCCAAACCCTAACCCTTAACCTAATCCTAACACTAACCCTAACCCCTAACCCTAACCCTTATTCTAACCCTAACACTAACGCTACCCGCTAACCCTAACCATAACCCTAACCCTAACCCATTATCCTAACGCTAACCCTAACCCTTACCCTTATCCTAACCCTAACACTTACTCTAATCCCTACCCTAGCCCTAACCCTAACCCTAAACCTTAGCCTAAGCCTAACCGTAAACCTAACCCTTACCCGTACACTAATCCTAAACCTAACCCTAACCTTAACCATAACCCTAACCCTAAACCTAACCCTTACCCTTACCCTAACCTTAACCCTAACCCTAAACCTTACCCATACCCTAACCCTAACCCAAACCCTTACTCTTACATTAACCCTAACCCTAACCCTAACCCTTACCCTTACCCTATCGCTAACCCTAATCCTAACCCTAACCCTAACAGTAACCCTTACCCTTACCCTAACCGTAACCCTAACCTTAACCCCAACCCTAAACCTAACCCTAACCCCAACACTTAACCTTACCCTAACCCCAACACTTATCCTAACCCTAAACCTAACCCTAACCCTAAACCCTAACCCTAAACCTTAACCTAACCCTAACCCTAACCCTACCCCTTACCCTTACCCTAAGCCTAACTCTAACCCTAACCCGAACCCTAACCCTAACACTTACAATAACCCTAACCCTAACCCTTACCCTAACCGTAACCCTAACCCTAACCTTAACCCTAACGCTAAACCTAACCCTAACCCTAATCCTTACCCTTACCCTAACCCTAACCATAAACCTAACCCTAACATTAACCCTAACCCTAAACTTAAACCTAAACGTACCCATATCCCTAACCCTTACCCTTACCCTAACCCTAACCCTAAACCTAACACTAACCCTGACCCTTACCTTTACCCTAAACCTAAACCTAACCCTAACCCTAACCCTAACCATTACCCTTACCGTAAGCCTAATCCTAACAATAACCCTTACCCTAAGCCTCACCCTAATCCTAACCCTAACTCTTACCCTTACCCTAATCCTAACCCTAACCCTAAAACTGACCCTAACCATACACTTTACCCTAACCCTAACCCTAACCCTTACCCTAACCGTAACCCTTACCCTACCCTAATCCTAACCCTAACCCTAACCTTAACCCTAAACCTAACCCTAACCTTACCCTTACCCTAACCCTAACCCTAAACCTAACCCTAACCCTAACCCTAATCCTAAACTTAACCCTAACCCTAACCCTAACAATTGCCCTTACCCTAACCCTAACCCTAAACCTAACACTAACCCTAACCCTAACCCTATCCCTTACCCTTACCCTAACCCTAACCCTAAACCTAACCCTAACACTAACCCTAACCCTAAACCTTTCCCTTATTCTAACCCTAACATTAACACTTACCCTTACCCTAACCCTAACCCTAACCTTGACCCCTACCCTAACCCTAATCCTAACCCTAACCCTAACCCTAATCCTAACCCTAACCGTAACACTTACCCTTACCCTAACCCTAACCCTAACCGTAACCCTAACCCTAATCCTAACCCTAACCCTAACCCTAACCCTTAACCTTATCCTAAACCTAACCCTAACCCTAACACTTACCCTTACTCTAACCCCTACCCTAAACCTAACCCTAACCCTAACTCTTACCCTAAACCTAACCCTTACCATTACCATAACCCTAAACCTAACCCTAAACCTAACCATAACCCTTACAATTACCCTTACCCCAAAACTAATCCTAACCCTAATCCTACCCCTAAACCTTACCCTTATCCTAAACCTAACACTAACCCTTACCCTAACCCTAACCTTAACCACTACACTAAACCTAACCATAACCCTAACCCTTACCCTTACACTAACCGTAACCCAAAACCTAACCGTAACCCTAACCCAAAACCTAACCCTTAACCTAACCGTAACTCCAATCCTAATCCTAACCCTTACCATTACTCTAACCCTAACACAAACCCTAAACCAAAAACTAAACCTAACCTTAACCCTAACCCTTACCCTAACCCTAACCTTAACCACAACACTAAACCTAACCCTAACCCTAACTCGTACCCTAACCCTAACCCTAACCCTAACCCTTACCCTAACCCAAACCCTAACCCTTATCCTAACACTAACCCTAACCCTAACCCTAACCCTAAACTTAACCCCAACTCCAAACCTAACCCTAACCATAACGCTAACCCTAACCCTAACCTAACCCTGACCCTTACCTAACCCCTAACCCTAACCCTAACCCTAACCCTAACCCTAACCAAAACCCTAACCCTTACTCTAACCCTAACCCTAACCCTAAACCTAACCCTAATCCTAACCCTAACCCTAAAGCTAAGGTTTACCCGAACCCTAACCCTATCCCTAACCCTTACCCTAACACTAAACCTAACCCTTACACAAAAACTAACCCTAATCATATCCATAACCCTAACCCTAACCCTAATCCTTACCATAACCCTAACCCTAACATTAACCATAACCCTTACCCTAACCATGACTCTAAACCTAAACCGTAACCCGAACCTTTAACCTAACCCTAACCCTTACCCTAACACTAAACCTAACCCTTACACAAAAACTAACCCTAATCATATCCATAACCCTAACCCTAACCCTAATCCTTACCATAACCCTAACCCTAACATTAACCATAACCCTTACCCTAACCATGACTCTAAACCTAAACCGTAACCCGAACCTTTAACCTAACCCTAACCCTAAACTTAATCCTAACCCTTACCCTTACCCTAACCCTGAACCTAACTCTAACCGTAAACTTAACTGTAACCCTCACCCTTACCCTAACCTATCCCCTAACCTTTTCCATAACCCTAACACTAACCCTAATCCTAACCCTAACCCTTACCCTTACACTAACCCTAACCCTAAACGTAACCCTAAACTAACCCTAACCCTAACACCTAACCCTAACCATAACCCTAACCCTTAAACTTACCTTAATACTAACCCTAACCCTAACCCTAACACTTACCCTAACCCTAACCTTAACCCTAACCCTTACTCTTACTCTAACCCTAACCCTAACCTTAACCCCAACCTAAACCTAACCCTAACCATAACCGTAACACTTACCCTAACCCTAACCCTAACCCTAACCCAAAACTTACCCTTACCCTAACTCTAACCCTAACCCTAACCCTTATTCTAAACCTAACCCTAACCCTTAACCTAATCCTAACACTAACCCTAACTCCTAACCCTAACCCTTACCCTAACCCCAACACTAACCCTAACTGCTAACCCTAACCCTAACCCTAACCCCTTATCCTAACCCTAACCCTAACCATTACCCTTATCCTAACCGTAACTCTCACCCTAACACTTACTCTAATCCCTACCCTAGCCCTAAACCTAACCCTGAAACTTACCCTAAGCCTAACCCTAACCCTAACCCTTGCCCGTACCCTAACGCTAAACCTAACCCTAACCTTAACCATAACCCTAACCCTAACCCTAACTCTTACCCTTACCCTAACCCTAACCTTAACCCTAACCCTAACCTAAACCTTACCCATATCCTAACCCTAACCCTAACCCTTACCCTAAACCTAACCCTAAACCTAACCCTTACTCTTACCTTAACCCTAACCCTAACCCTAATCCTTACCCTTACCCTATCGCAAACACTAACACTAACCCTAACCCTAACAATAACCTTTACCCTTACCCTAACCGTAACCCTAACCTTAACGCCAACCGTAAACGTAACCCTAACCCTAACCCTAACACTTACCCTTACCCTAACCCTAACCATAACCCTAACGCTAACCCTAACCCTAACACTTACCCTTACCCTTACCCTAACACTTATCCTAACCCTAACCCTAACCCTAAACCCTAACCCTAAACCTTAACCTAACCCTAACCCTAACGCAAAACCTAAACCTTACCCTTACCCTAAGCCTAACTCTAACCCTATCCCGAACCATAACCCTAACCCTTACCCTAACCGTAACCCTAACCCTAACCTTAACCCTAACGCTAACTCTAACCCTAACCCTAATCCTTACCCTTACCCTAACCCTAAACCTAAATCTAACCCTAACATTAACCCTAACCCTAAACTTAACCCTAAACCTAACCCTATCCCTAACCCTTACCCTTACCCTAACCCTAACCCTAAACCTAACACTAACCCTAACCCTTAACTTTACCCTAACCCTGAACCTAACCCTAGCCCTAACCCTAACCCTAACCTTAACCCTAACCCTTACCCTAACCCTCACACTAATCCTAACCCTAACTCTTACCCTTACCCTAACCCTAACCCTAACCCTTACCCTAACCCTACCACTAATCCTAACCCTAACACTAACCCTTACCCTAACCCTAACCCTTACCCTACCCTACCCCTAACCCTAACCCTAACCCTAAGCCTAACCTTAACCCTAACCCTAACCCTAAATCTAATCCCTACCCTTACCCTAACCGTAACCCTAATCCTAATCCTAAACCTAACCCTAACCCTAACCTTAACCTTAACCCTAACTCTAACAATTGCACTTAACCTAACCCTAACCCTAACCCTAACCCTTACCCTTATCCTAACCCTAAACCTAACTCTAACTCTAACACTAACCCTAACCCTTATCCTAACCCCAAAGCTAACCCTAACCCCTAACCCTTACCATAATCCTAACCCTAACACTAACCCTAACCGTTACCCTTACCCTTACCCTAACCCTAACTCTAACCCTAACCCTAAACCTAACCCTAACCCTTACCCTAATCCTAATCCTAACCCGAACCCTAGCCCTACTGCTTACCCTTACCCTAAACCTAACCCTAAACCTAAGCCTAACCATAAACCTTAAACTTACCTTAATGCTAACCCTAAAACTAACCATAAACCTAACCTTAACCCTAACCCTAAACCTAACCCTTACCTTTACCCTAAACCTAAACTTAAACCTAACCCTAACCCTAACCCTAACATTTACCCTTGACCTAACCCTAACCCTCAACCTAACCCTAACCCTAACCCTAACCCCTAACCCTAAACCTAACCCTAACCCTTACCCTTACCCTAACCCTAATCCTAACACTTACCCTTAACCTAAACCTAACCCTAAACATTACCCTAACCCAAACCCTAACCCTACCCCTTTCCCTAACCGTAACCCTAACACTAACCCTAACCCTTACCCTAAACCTAATCCTAACCCCTAACCCTAACCCTAACCCTTACCCTTACCCTTAACCTAACCCTAACCGTAACTCTAACCCTAACCCTAACCCTAACCTAGTCCTTACCCTAACCCTAACACTAACAGTAACCCTTATCCTTACCCTAACCCTAACCCTAACCCTAACCCTAACCCTTATCCTCACCCTAACCTTAACCCTAACCTAACCCTAACACTAACCCTGACCTCTAACCCTAACCCTAACCATAACCCTCAACATAACCCTAACCCTAAACCTAACCTAAACCTAATCCTAACCCTAACCCTTACATTTACCTTATCCCTAACGCTAACCCTAAACCAAACCCTAACCCTAACCTTAAACCTAACCCTTACCCTAACCCTAACCCTAACCCGAAACCTAACCCTTACCCCTTCCCAAACCCTTAATCTAACCCTAATACTTAATATTAACCTAACCCTAAACCTAAACCCAACCCTAACCCTAGCCCTTACCCTAACTCTAACCTTAACCCTAACCCTAAACCTAAACCTAAACCTTACCCTAACCCTAAACATAAACCTAACCCTAACCCTAACACTAATCCTAACCATAAACTTAACCCTAACCCTAACCTTAACCCTTACCGTTACCCTAACCCTAACCCTAAACCTAACCCTAATCCTTACCCTTACCCTAACCCTAACCCTAATCTTAACCCCAAACCTAAACCTAACCCTAATCCTAAACCTACCCCTTACCCTAACCCTAACCCTAACCCCAACCCTAACACTAACACTTACCCTTACCCTAACCCTGACCCTAACCCTAAACCTTTCCTAACACTAACCCTAACCCTAACCCTTAACCTAAACCTTACACTAACCCTAACCCCTAAACCTAACCCTAACCATAACCCTAACCCCTAACCCTAACCCTAACCCTAACCCTTACCCTTATCCTAACCCTAACCCTAACCCTAACACTTATCCTTACCTTAACCCCTACCATAACCCTAACCCTAAGCCTAACCCTTACCCTAACCCTAACCCTTACCCTACCCCTAACCCCAAACCTTACTCTTACCCTAAACCTAATCCTAACTCTTACCCTAACCCTAAACATAACCCCAACACTAAACCTAACCCTAACCCTAACCCTTAACCTTACCCTAACCTTAACCCTAAACCTAACACTAACCCTAACCCTAACTCTTACCCTAACCCTAACCCTAACCTAACACTAACCCTAACCCTTACCCTAACAATTACTCTTACCCTAACCCCTACCCTAACCCTAACCCTAAACCTAACCCTTACCGTAACCCTAACCCTAACCCTAAACCTTACCCTTACCCTAACCCTAAGCCTAATCCTAACCCTAAACCTACCCCTAACCCTTACTCTAAACCTAACCCTAACCCTATCCATAAACCTTACCTTACCCTAAACCTAACCCTTACCCTTACCCTAATCCTAACACTAACCCTAACCCTAACCCTAACCCTAACCCTAACCCTAATCCTTACCCTTACCCTTACCCTAACCCTAACCCTAATTTTAACCCCAACCCAAAACCTAACCCTAACCCTAACCCTAACCCTTACCCTAACCCTAACCCTAACCCCACCCCTAACACTAACACTTACCTTTACCCTTACCCTAACCCTAACCCTAAACCTTATCCTAACCCTAACCCTAACCCAAACCCTTAACCTAACCCTAACACTAAACCTAACCCCTAACCCTAAACCTAACCATAACCCTAAACCCTAACCCTAACCCTAACCCTAATCCTTACCCTTATCCTAATCCTAACCGTAACCCTAACACTTACCCTTACCTTAACCTCTACCCTATCCCTAACCCAAAGCCTAACCCTTACCCTAAACAACCCTTACCCTACCCCTAACCCCAAACCTTGCTCTTACTCTAAACCTAATCCTAACACATACTCTAACCCTAAACATAACCCCAACACTAAACCTAACCCTAACCCTAACGCTAACTCTAAACCTAACACTTACCCTTAACCTAACCCTAACCCTAATCCTAACCCTAAACCCTAACCTTAAACCTTAACCTAACCCTAACCCTAAAGCTAAACCTAAACTTTACCCTTACCCTAAGCCTAACTCTAACCCTATCCCGAACCATAACCCTAACCCTTACCCTAACCGTAAACCTAACCCTAACCTTAACCCTAACGGTAACTCTAACCCTAACCCTAATCCTTACCCTTACCCTAACCCTAACCCTAAATCTAACCCTAACATTAACCCTAACCCTAAACTTAATCCTAAACCTAACCCTATCCCTAACCCTTACCCTAACCCTAACCCTAAACCTAACACTAACCCTAACCCTTAACTTTACCCTAACCCTGAACCTAACCCTAGCCCTAACCCTAACCCTAACCTTAACCCTAACCCTTACCCTAACCCTCACACTAATCCTAACCCTAACTCTTACCCTTACCCTAACCCTAACCCTAACCCTTACCCTAACCCTACCACTAATCCTAACCCTAACACCAACCCTTACCCTAACCCTAACCCTTACCCTACCCTAACCCTAACCCTAACTCTAAGCCTAACCTTAACCCTAACCCTAACCCTAACCCTAAATCTAATCCCTACCCTTACCCTAACCTTAACCCTAATCCTAATCCTAAACCTAACCCTAACCCTAACCTTAACCTTAACCCTAACCCTAACAATTGCACTTACCCTAACCCTAACCCTAACCATAACCCTAACCCTTACCCTTACCCAAAAACTAACCCTAAACATAACCATAACCCTAACCATTAACATAAGCTTAACCCTAATATTAACCCTAACCCTTACCCTAACTATAACTCTAACCGTAAATCCTAACCCGAAGCCTTAACCTAACCCTAACCCTAATGCTAATCCTAACACTTACCCTTATCCTAACCCTAAACCTAACTCTAACTCTAACCCTAACCCTAACCCTTATCCTAACCCCAAAGCTAACCCTAACCCCTAACCCTTACCATAATCCTAACCCTAACACTAACCCTAACCCTTACCCTTACCCTTACCCTAACCCTAACTCTAACCCTAACCCTAAACCTAACCCTAACCCTTACCCTAATCCTAATCCTAACCCGAACCCTAGCCCTACTGCTTACCCTTACCCTAAACCTAACCCTAAACCTAACCCTAACCATAAACCTTACCCTTACCTTAATCCTAACCCTAAAACTAACCATAAACCTAACCTTAACCCTAACCCTACACCTAACCCTTACCTTTACCCTAAACCTAAACTTAAACCTAACCCTAACCCTAACCCTAACATTTACCCTTGCCCTAACCCTAACCCTCAAGCTAATCCTGAACGAAACCCTTACCCTAAACTTACCCTAACCCTAATCTTAACCCCAAAGCTAAACCTAACCCTAACCCTAACCCTAACCCTTAACCTAACCCTAACACTAACCCTAACCCCTAACCCTCACCCTAACCCTAACCCTAACCCTAACCCTAAACCCTATCCTAAACCTAACCCTAACCCTAACACTTACCCTTGTTCTAACCCCTACCCTAACCCTAACCCTAACCCTAACCCTAACCCTAACCCTTTCCCTTATCCTAACCCTAACCCTAACACTTAACCTTACCCTAACCCCTACCCTAACCCTAACACTAACCCTTACCCTAACCCTAACACTAACCCTAACCCCTAACCCTAACCCACACCCTAACCCAAACCCTAAACCCTAACCCTAACCCTAACGCTAACCCCTAAACCTAACCCTAACCCTAACTCTAACACTTACCCTTATCCTAACCGTAACCCTAACCCTAACAATTACCCTTACCCTAACCCCTACCCTAACCCTAACCCTAGCCCTTACACTAACCCTAACCCTAACACTAACCCTTAACATAACCCTAACAGTAACCCTAACCCCTAACCCTAAACATAACCATAAAACTAACCCCCAATCCTAACCCTAACCCTAACCCTAACCCTTACCCTTATCCTAACCCTCACCCTAACCCTAAACCTACCCCTTACCCTAACCCTAACCCTAAACCTAACCCTTACCATTACCCTAAACCGAAACCTAAACCTAAACCTAACCATAACCCTTAGCCTTACCCTAACCATAACCCTAACCCCCAAACCTAACCCTAACCCTAACCCTAACCCTTACCCTTATCCTAACCCTAACCCTAACCCTAAACCTAACCCTTACCCTAACCCTAAACCTAACCCTAGTCCTAACCCTAAACCTAACACTTACCCTAACCCTAAACCTAACACTTACCCTAACCCTAACCCTAACCCTAACCCTTACCATAACCCTAAACCTACCCCTAAACCTAATTCTAACCCTTACCCTAATCCTAACCCTAACCCTAACACTTACCCTAACCCTAACCGTAACCCTAACCCTAACCCTAAGACTTACCATTACCCTAAACCTAACTCTAACCCTTACCCTAACCCTAACAAGAACCCTAACTCTTATCCTTACCAGAACCCTAACCCTAAATCTAACCCTAACACTAACCCTAACCCTAAATCTAACCCTTACCCTTACCCTAAACCTAACCCTAACCCTAAACCTAACCCTAACCTTAACCCTAACACCTAAACCTAACCTTAACTGTAACCCTTACCCTTCCGCTAACCCTAAACCTAACCCTAGCCCTAACCCTAACCCTAACACTTACCCTAACACTAAACCTAACCCTAACCCTTACCCTTACCCTAAACCTAACCCTAATCTTAACCCCAACCCTAAACCTAACCCTAACCCAACCCTAACCCTTACCCTAACCCTAACCCTAACCCTTATCCTAACCCTAACCCTAACCCTAAACTTTAATTTAACCCTAACACTAACCCTAACCCCTAACCCTAACCCTTACCCTAAACCTAAACCTAATCGTAACCCTAACCTTTATCCTTACCCTAACCCTAACCCTAACACTAACCCTAACCCTAACCCTAAACCTAACACTTACCCTAACCCTAATCCTAACCCTAACCCTTACTCTAACCTTACCCCTAACCCTAACCCTAACACTAATGCTAACCCTAACCCTAACCCTAACACGTACACTTACCCTAAACCTAAACCTAACCCTAACCCTTACCCTAACCCTAAACTTAACCCAAAACCTGACCATTGCCCTAACACTATCCCTACACCTAACCCCTAACCATAACCATTAACCTAACCCTAACCCTAATCCTAACCTTTACCCTTACCCTAACCGTAAACCTAACTCTAACCCTAAACCTAACCCTAACCCTAACCCTTACCCTAACCCTAATCCTAAACTTACCCTAACCCTAAACTCAAACCTAAACCTAAACTTAACCCTAACCATAACCCTAACCCCAAACTTTACCCTTACCCTAACCCTAACCCTAAACCTAACCCTAACCCAAACCCTAAACCTAACGTTAACCCTAACCCTAACCCTAACCCTTACTCTTAAACTAACCCTATATCTAACACTAACCCTACCCCTAACCCTAACCCTAACCCTGACCCTTACCCTAACCCTAACTCTAACCCTAACCCTAAACCTAATCCTAACCTCAACCCTATCCCTAACCCCTAACCCTTACCCTAATCCTAACACTAAGACTAACCCTAACCCTTACCCTTACACTAAACCTAACCATAAACCTAATCCTAACCCTAACCCCAACCCTAACCCTAACACTTACCCTTAACCTAACCCTAACCCTCAACCTAACACTAACACAAAACTTAACCCCTAACCCTAAACATAACCCTAAACCTTACCCTAACCCTAACACTAACCCTAACACTTACCCTAAACCTAAACATAACGCTAACTCTAATCCTTACCCTAAACCAAACCCTAACCCTAACCCTTACCCTAACCCTAACCCTAACACTCACCCTAACCCTTACACTAAACCTAACCCTAACACCTAACCCTAACCCTTACCCTAACCCTAAGCCTAACCGTAACCCTAACTCTAACCCTAACCCTAACCCTAACCTAGTCCTTACCCTAAACCTAACACGAACACTAACCCTTATCCTTACCCTAACCCTAACCCTAAACCTAAACCTAACTATTACCCTAACCCTAACCCTAAATCTAACCCTAACCCTAACCCTAACCCTTACCCTAACCCTAACCCTAACCCTAACCCTTAAACTTACCCTAACCCTAACCCTAAACCTAACCCTAACCCTAACCCTAACCTTAACCCTAACCTTTACCCTAACCCTAACCCTAACCCTAAAGCTAACCCTTACCCTTTCCCAAAACCTAACCCTAAATATAACCCAGCACTTAACCTTAACCTAACCCTAACCCTAAACCTAACCCTAAACCTTACCCTAACCCAAAACCTAACCCTAACCCTAATCTTCACCCTAACCCTAACCCTAACCCTTACCCTAACCCTAACCCAAACCCTAACCCTAACCGTAACCCTAACTCAAAACTTAAACCTAAACCTAACCCTAACCCTTCCCCTTACCCTAACCCTAACCTAAACCTAACACTAACCCAATCCCTAACCCTAACCCTAACCCTAACCCCTAACCCTGAACCTAACCCTAACCCTTACCCTTACCCTAACCATAACCTAAACCTAACACTAACCCTAACCCTAACCATAACCCTAACCCTAACCCTAA
>JANJXV010000038.1:8667500-8675000 GCA_024803745.1 Megascapheus bottae
CTTATCCTAACCCTAACCAACCCTAACACTTACCCTTACCCTAAACCCTACACTAACCATAACCCTAACCCTAAACCTTACCCTAACTCTAACCCTAACCCTAACCCTTACACTTACCCTAACCCTAAACCTAACCCTAACCCTATCCCTTACCCTTACCCTATCCCTAACCTTGACCCTAACCCTAAACCTTATCCTTACCCTAAACCTAAACCTTTCCCTTACCCTAACGCTAACCCTAACACTAAATCTGACCCTAACCCTAAACCTTACCCTTACCCCAACCCTAAACTTAACCTTAAAACCCAACCCTAAACCTAATCCTAAACCCAAATCTAACCCTTACCCTTACCCTTACTCTAACCCTAACCCTAAACCTGACGCTAACACTAACCCTAACCCTAACCATCACCCTAACCCTAACCCTAATCCTAACCCTAGCCCTTACCTTTACCGTAACCCTAACCCTAAACCTAACCCTAAACCTAACCCTAACCCTAACCCAAACCCTTACCCTTACCCTAACCCTAACCCTATCCCTAAACCTAAACCTAACCCTAACCCGAACTCTAACCCTTATCCTTACCCTAACCCTAACCCTAAACCTAACCCTAACCCTTACCCTTACCCTAACTCTTATCCTTACCCTAACCCTAAGCCTAAACATAACCCTAACCCTAACATCTACCCTAACCCTAACCCTAACCCTAACCCTTACCCTTACTCTAACCCTAACCCTAACCCTAATGCTAACCCTAACCCTTACCCTTACCCTAATCCTAACACTAAACCTAACCCTTAACCTAACCCTAACACTAACCCTAACCCTTACCTTAACCCTAACCCTAACCCTACCCCTAACCCTTACACTTACCATAACCCTAACCCTAACTCTAACCGTAACGATAACCCTAACTCGAACCCTAAACCTTACCCTAAACATAACCCTAACCCTAACCTCAACCTTAACCCTAACCCTAACCCTTAACCTTACCCTAACCCTAACACTAAAACTAAACCTAATCCTAACCCTAACCCTTACGCTTACCCTAACCCTAAATCTAAACCTAAACTTAATCCTAACCCTAATCCTAACCCCTAACCCTAACCCTAATCCTAACCCTATCATTTACCCTTACCCAAACCCTAACCCTAACCCTAACCCTAACCCTTACCCTTTTCCTAACCCTAACCCTAACCTTAACCCCAACCCTAAACCTAACCCTCAACCTAACCCTTACCCTAACACTTACCCTAACCCTAACCCTAACCCTAACACTTACCCTTACCCTAACCCTAACCCTAACCCTTACCCTAAACCTAACCCTAACTCTAACCCTTAACCTAACCCTAACCCTAACCGTAACCCTTACCCTTATTCTAACCCTAACCCTAACCCTAACACTTAACCTTACCCTAACCCCTACTCTAACCATAGCCCTAACCCTTACCCTAACCCTAACCTTAACCCTAACATCTAACCATAACCCACACCCTAACCTTAACCCTAACCCTAACCCTAACCCTAACCCTAACCCTAAACCTGACCCTAAACCTAACCCTTACCCTAAACCTAAACCTAACCCTAACCCTTACCATAACCCTAACCCTACCCCCAAACCTATTTCTAACCCTTACCCTAACCCTAACCCTAACACTAACCCTAACCCTAACACTTACCATTACCTTAAACCTAACCTTTACCCGAACACCTAACCCTAACCCTAAACCTAACCCTACCCCTTACCCTAAACCTAACCCTAACCCTAATCCTTACCCTAACACTTACCTTAACACTAACCCTTACACTTTAACTAACCCTAACCCTAACAATAACCCCTACCCTTACCCTAACCCTAACCCTAAACCTAACCCTAACCCTAACCCTAACAATTACCCTTACCCTAACCCTAACCCTTACACTTACCATAATCCTAACCCTAACACTAACCCTAACGATAACCCTAACTCTAACCCTAAACCTTACCCTAAACCTAACCCTAACCCTAAACTCAACCTTAACCCTAACCCTAACCCTTAACCTTACCCTAACCCTAACACTAAACCTAACCTAACCCTAATACTAACCCTTATGCTTACCCTAACCCTAAACATAAACCTAAACCTAATCCTATCCTTAACCCTAACCCTAACCCTAATCCTAACCCTAACATTTACCCTTACCCAAATCCTAAACCTAACCCTAACCCTAACAATTATCCTAACCTTAACCCTAACCCTAACCCTTACCCTCATCCTAACCCTCACCCTAACCTTAACCGACCCTAAACTTAACCATAAACCTAACCCTTACCCTAAAACTTACCCTAAGCATTACCCTAACCCTAACACTTACCCTTACCCTAACCCTTACCCTAACCCTAAACCTAACCCTAACCCTAACCCTAACCCTAACCCTAACTCTAACCCTTAACCTAACAATAACACTAACCCTAAACCCTAACCCTAACTCTAACTCTAACTCTAAACCTAACCCTAACCCTAACCCTAACCCTTACCCTTATCCTAACCCTAACCCTAAACCTAACACTTAAACTTACCCAAAACCCTTCCCTAACCCTAACCCTAACCCTTACCCTAACCCTAACCCTAACCCCTAACCCTAACCCATACCCTAACCCTAACCCTAACCCTAACCCCTAACCCTAACCCTAACCCCTAACCCTAACCCTAACTCTAACACTTACCCTTATCCTAACCTTAACCCTAACCCTAAGACTTACCCTTACCCTAACCCCTACCCTAACGCTAACCCTAACCCTAACCCTTACCCTAACCCTAACCCTAACTCTAACACTTAATATAACCCTAACAGTAAGCCTAACACCTAACCCTAATCCTAATCATTTCCCTAACCCCCAAACCTAACCCTAACCCTAACCCTAACCCTTACCCTTATCCTAACCCTAACCCTAACCCTAACCCTTACCCTAAACCTAACCCTAACCCTTACCATTACCCTAACTCTAAACCTAAACCTAAACCTAACCATAAACTTTACCCTTAACCTAACCCTAACCCTAACCCTAAGGCTACTCCTAAACCTTACACTTACCCTAAACCTAAGCCTAAACCTTACCCTAACACTAACCTTAACCACAACACTAAACCTAACCCTAGCCTAATCCTAACCCTTACCCTTACCCTAAACGTAACCCGAAACCTAACCGTAAACCTAACCCTAACCCTTACCCTAAACCTAACCCCAATCCTAACCCTAACCCTCACCCTTGCCCTAACTCTAACCCTAACCCTAAAACTAACACTAAACCTAACCCTTACCCTAACCCTAACCCTAACCCTAACCCTTACCATAACCCTATCCCTACACCTAAACCTAATTCTAACCCTTACCCTAACCCTAACCCAAACCCTAACCCTAACACTTACCATTACCCCAAACCTAACTCTAACTCTTACCTTAACCCTACCCCTAACCCTAACCGTAACCCTAACCCTAACTCTTATCCTTACCCTAACCCTAAACCTAAACCTAACCCTAACACTAACCCTAACCCTTACCCTTACCCTTAACCTAACCCTAACCCTAACCCTAACCCTAACCCTAATCCTTACCCTTACCCTAACCCTAAACCTAAACCTAACCCGTACTCTAACTCTTATCCTTACCCTAACCCTAACCCTAAACCTAACCCTAACCCTAATCCTAACCTTTACCCTTACCATAATCCTAAACCTAACCCTAACCCTTACCCTTACCCTAACTCTTACCCTTACCCTAACCCTAAGACTAAACATAACACTAACCCTAACCCCTTCCCTAAACATAACCCTAACCCTAACGCTAAACCTTACCCTTACCCTAACAATAACCCTAACCCTAATGCTAACCCAAACCCTAATCCTACCCCTTACCCTAAACCTAACCGTAACCCTACTCCTTAACCCAACCCTAACCCTAACACTAACCCTTACCATTTCCCTAACCCTAACCCTAACATTAACCTTTACGCTTACCCTAACCCTAACCCTAACCCTAATGCTAAACCTAACCCTAACCCTAACCCTAACAATTACCCTTACCCTAACCCTAACCCTAACCCTTATCCCAACCGTAACCCTAACCCTTAACCTAACCCTAACACTAACCCTAACCCTTACCTTAACCCTAACCCTAACCCTAACCCTAACCCTTACACTTACCATAACCCTAACCCTAACTCTAACCGTAAAGATAACCCTAACTATACCCCTAACCGTTACCCTAAACCTAACCCTAACCCTAACCTCAAACTTAACCCTAACCCTAACCCTTAACCTTACCCTAACCCTAACACTAAAACTAAACCTAATCCTAACCCTACCCCTTACGCTTCCCTAACCCTAAACCTAAACCTAAACCTAATCCTAACCCTAACCCTAACCCCTAACCCTAACCCTAACCCTAACCCTAACATTTACCCTTACCCAAACCCTATCCCTAACCCCAACCCTAACACTTACCCTAACCTTAACCCTAACCCTAACCCTTACCCTTTTCCTAACCCTAACCCTAACCTTAACCCAAACCGTAAACCTAACCCTAAACCTAACCCTTACCCTAACACTTACCCTAACCCTAACCCTAACACTTACCCTTACCCTAACCCCTACCCTAACCCTAACCCTAACCCTAACCCTTACCCTAAACCTAACCCTAACTCTAACCCTTAATCTAACCCTAACCCTAACCCTAACCCTAACCTTACCCTTATTCTAACCCTAACCCTAACCCTAACACTTAACCTTACCATAACCCCTACTCTAACCCTAACCCTAACCCTTACGCTAACCCTAACTCTAACCCTAACATCTAACCATAACCCACACCCTAACCCTAAACCTAACCCTAACCCCTAACCCTAACCCTAACCCTAACGCCTAACCCTAACCCTAACCCTAACTCTAACACTTACCCTTATCGTAACCGTAACCCTAACCCTAACACTTACCCTTACCCTAACCCCTACACAAACCCTAACCCTAACCCTAACCCTTAACCATAACCCTAACCCTAACCCTAACCCTAACCCTTACCCTAACCCTAAGCCCAATCCTAACCCTAACCCTTACCCTTGCCCTAACTCTAACCCTAACCCTAAACCTAAAAGTAACCCTAACCTGAATCCTAACCCTAACCCTTACCCTAACCCTAACCCTAAACCTAACCCTAAACCTAACCCTTACCCTAACCCTAACCCTAACCCTTACCATAACCCTATCCCTCCACGGAAATCTAATTCTAACCCTTGCCCTAACCCTAACCCTAACCCTAACACTTACCATTACCCTAAACCTAACTCTAAACCTTACCTTAAACCCTAAACCTAACCCTAACCATAACCCTAACCCTAAGTCTTATCCTTACCCTAACCCTAATCCTAAACCTATCTCTAACACTAACCCTAACCCTAACCCTTACACTTACCATTACCTAAGCCTAACCCTAACCCTAAACGTAACCCTAACATTAACACTAACACCTAACCCTAACCCTAAACCTAACGCTAACCCTAACCCTAACCCTAACCATTACCCTAACCCTAACCCTAATCCTAACCCTAGCCCTTACCCTTACCCTAACCCTAACCCTAACCCTAACCCTAAACCTAACCCTAATCCTAACCCAAACCCTTACCCTTACCCTAATCCTAACCCTAACCCTAAACCTAAACCTAACCCTAACCCGAACTCTAACCCTTATCCTTACCCTAACCCTAACCCTAAACCTAACCCTAACCCTAATCCTAACCCTTACCCTTACCAAAACCCTAAACCTAACCCTAACCCTTACCCTTACCCTAACTCTTATCCTTACCCTAACCCTAAGCCTAAACATAACACTAAACCTAACCCCTACCCTAACCCTAACCCTAACCTTAACCCTTACCCTTACCCTAACCCTAACCCTAACCCTAATGCTAACCCTAACCTTAACCCTACCCCTTACCCTAAACCTAACCCTAACCCTAATCCTTACCCTAATCCTAACCCTAACACTAATCCTTACCCTTTCCCTAACCCTAACCCTAACAATAACCCTTACCCTTACGCTAAACCTAACCCTAAACCTAACCCTAACCCTAACCCTAACCCTAACTATTACCCTTACCCTAACCCTAACCCTAAACCTTACACTTACCATAACCCTAACCCTAATCATAACCCTAACCCTTACCATTACCCTAACCCTAACCCTAACCCTAACCCTAACCCAAACCTTAACGCTTACCCTAACCCTAACCCTAACCCTAACCCTAATCATAAACCTAACCCAAACCCTCAACCTTACCCTTAACCTAACCCTAACCATAAACCTAAGCCTAACCCTAACCCTAACCCTAACTCAAACCTTAACCCTAAACCTAAACCTAACACTTGCCCTTACCCTAACCCTAACCTAAACCTAACACTAACCCTAACCCTAACCCTAACCCTAAACCTCACCCTTATCCTTACCCTAACCCTAACCCTAACCCTAAATTCTAACCCTAACCCTAACCCTAACCCTTACCCTTATCCTAACCCTAACCCAATCGTAACACTTACCCTTACCCTAACCCCTACACTAACCCTAACCCTAACCCTAAACCTTACCCTAACTCTAAACCTAACCCTAACCCTTACACTTACCCTAACCCTAACCCTAACCGTTACCATTACCCTAACTCTAAACCTAAACCTAAACATAACCATAACCCTTACCCTTACTCTAACCCTAACCCAGCCATTACACTTACCATAACCCTAACCCTAACTCTAACCCTAACGATAACCCTAACTCTAACCCTAAACCTTACCCGAAACATAACCCTAACCCTAACTTCAACCTTAACCCTAAACCTAACCCTTAACCTTACTCTAACCCTAACACTAAACCTAACCCCAACCCTAATCATATCCCTTACGCTTACCCTAACCCTAAACATAAACCTAAACCTAATCCTATCCCTAACCCTAACCCCTAACCCTAACCCTGACCCTAAACCTAACATTTACCCTTACCCAAACCCTAACCCTAACCCTAACACTTACCCTAACTTTAACCCTAACCCTAACCCTTACAATCACCCTAACCCTAACCCTCACCTTAACCCCAACCCTAAACCTAACCCTAAACCTAACCCTTACCCTAAAACTTACCCTAACCATAACCCTAACCCTAACACTTACCCTTACCCTAACCCCTACCCTAACCCTAACCCTAACCCTAACCTTTACCCTAACCCTAACTCTAACCCCTAAATTAACCCTAACACTAACCCTAACCCCTAACCCGAACCCTAACACTAACTCTAACCCTAACCCTAACCCTAACCCTTACCCTTATCCTAACCCTAACCCTAACCCTAACACTTAACCTTACCCTAACCCCTTCCCGAACCCTAAACCTAACCCTTACCCTAACCCTAACCCTAACACACACCCTAACCCTAACCCTAACCCTAAACCCTAACCCTAACCCTAACCCTAACTCTA
>JANJXV010000038.1:8680000-8685000 GCA_024803745.1 Megascapheus bottae
CCATAATCATAACCCTTACCCTTACCTTAACCCTAACCCTAACCCTAACCCTTACGCTTACGCTAACGCTACCCTAACCCTAACCCTATCCCTTACCTTTATCCAAACCTAAACCTAACTCTAACCCTAACCCTAACCAAAACCCTTAACCTAACCCTAACCCTAACACTAACCCTAACTCTTAACCTTAACCTAACTCTAAACCTAAGTCTAAAGTTAACACTTTCCATAACCCCAACCCTTACCCTAACCTAACCCTTACCCTGTCCCTAACCATAACGCTAACCCTAACCTTAACCGTAACCCTAACCGTAACACTAACCCTTACCCTTACCCTAACCCTAAACCTAAACCTAACCCTAACCCTAACCCTAACCCTTACCCTAAGTCTAACCCTAACACCAACCCTAACCCCTAACCCTAAACCTTAACATACCCCTAACCCTCACACTAACCCTAAACCTTACCCTTACCCTAACCCTAAACCTAACACTTACCCTTACCCTAACCCCTACCTTAACCCTAACCCTAACCCTAACCCTAACCCTAACCCTTACTCTAAACCTAACCCTAACCGTAACCCTACCCAACCTATCCCTAACCCTAACCCTAACACTTACCCTAACCCTAACCCTAACCCTAACCCTAAACTTAACCCTAACCCAAATCATAACACTAACCCTTACCCTTACCCTAACCCTAACCCTAAACTAACCCTAACCGTAACCCTGACCCTAACCATAACCCTAACTCTTAACCCTAACCGTAACCCTAACCCTAAGCATAAACCTAACCCTTACCCTTACCCTAACCCTAACCCTAAACCTAACCCTAGCACTTACCCTTACCCTCACCCTAAACCTAATCTTAACCCTAACCCTAACCCTAACCCTAACCCTTAACCCTAACCCTAACCCTAACCCAAACCTAACCCTTACCCTTACCCTAACCCTAACCCTAAAACTAACCCTAACCGTAACCCTGACCCTAACCATAACCCTAACTCTTAAACCTAACCGTAACCCTAACCCTAACCATAAACCTAACCCTTACCCTTACCCTAACCCTAACCCTAAACCTAACCCTAGCCCTTACCCTTACCCTCACTCTAAACCTAATCTTAACCCTAACCCTAACTCTAACCCTAAACTTACCCCTAACCCTTATGCTTACCCTAAACCTAAACCTAACCCTAAACCTAAACCTAACCCTTACCCTTACCCTAACCCTAACCCTAAACCTAACTCTAACCCTTAACCGAACACTAACTCTAACCCTAACCCTGACCCTAACCTCAACCCTAACCCTTACCCTACCCTACCCCTAACCCTAAATTAACCCCAACGCTAACCCTAACCCTTACCCAAACCCTAACCTTAACCCTAACCCTTACCCTACCCTAACCCTAACCCTAAACTTAACCCTAACCCTAACCTTAACCCTAACCCATACCCTTACCCTAACAATGAAGCTAAACCTAACCTGAACCCTAACCCTATCACTAACCCTAACTCTTATACTTACCTTAACCCTAACCCTAAACCTAACCCTAACCCCTAAATCTAACCGTAACCCTAACCCTAACCCTAACACTTACCCTTACCCTAACCCTAACCTTAATGCTAACCCTAACACTAACCCTAACCCTTACCCTAACCCTAACCCTAAACCTTACCCTAACTCTAACGCTAACCCTAACCCTTACCCTTTCCCTAACCATAACTCTAACCCTAACCCTTACCCTTACCCTAACCCTAAACCTAAACCTAACCCTAACCCAACCCTAACCCTAAATTTAACCCTAACCCTAACCCTAATCCTTACCCTTACCCTAACCCTAACCCTAACCTTAATGCTAACCCTAACCCTAACCAAAACCTAACCCTAAACTTAATGCTAACCGTAACCCTAACCCTAACCCTTACCCTAACCCTAATCCTTACCTAATTCTAACTCTGACACTAACCCTTACCCTTACCCTAACTCTAAACCTAAACCTAACCCTAATCCTAACCCTAACCCTAAATTTAACCATAACCCTAACCCTAAACCTTACCCTTACCCTAAACCTAACCCTAACCCTAATCCTTACCCTTACTCTAGCCCTAACCCTAACTGTAACCCTAAACCTCACCCTAACCCTAACACTTACCCTAACAATGACCCTACCCTAACCCTAACCCTAATCCTAACACTTACCCTTACCCTAACCCTAACCCTAACCCTTAACCTTATCCTAACCCTAAACCCAACACTAACCTTAACCCTAACACTTACCCTAGCCCTAACCCTAATCGTAACCCTTACCCTAAGCCTAACCCTAACCCTAACCCTTAACCCTAAACCTTAACCTAACCCTAAGCCTCACATTAACCCTGAACCTTACCCTTACCCTAACCCAAACCTAACACATACCCTTACCCTAACCCCTACCCTAACTCTAACCCTAACCCTAACCCTTACCCTAAATCTAACCCTAACCCTAACCGTAACACTAAACCTAAACGTATTCCGAACCCTAACCCTAACCCTTACCCTAACCCTAATCTTAACCCTAACCCTAACCTTAACCCTAACCTTAACCCTAACCCTTACCTGACCCTAACCCTAACCCTAAACCTAACCCTAACCATAACCCTAACCCTAAACTTAACCCTAACCCTAACCTAACACTTGACCTTACCCTAACCGTAACCCTAAACCTATCACTAACACTAACCCTAACCCTAACCCTAAACTTTACCCTTACTCTAACCCATACCATAACCCTAACCCTAATCCTAACCCTAACACTTACCGTAACCCTAACCCTAACCCTTACCCTAACCCTAACTCTAACCCTACCCCTAACACTAACACTTACCCTAACCCTAAGCCTTACCCTAACCCTAACTCTAACCCTAACCCTAACCATTAACCTAACCCTAACATTAACCCTATCCCCTAACCCTAACCCTAACCCTAAGTCTAAACCTAACCCTAACCCTTACCCTTACCCTTACTCTAACCCTAACCCTAACTCTAACCGTAACCCTAACCCTAATCCTTACTCTAACCCTAACCCTAACCCTTCCTCTAACTCTAACGCTAACGTCAACCCTAACCCTAACCCTAACCCTAACCCTAACCCTAACCCTAAACCTAACCCTGACCCTAACCCTCAAGCTTACCCTAACCCTAACCCTTAACCTTACCCTAACCCTAACCCTAAACCTAACCCTGACCCTAACCCTTACCCTAACACTTACCCTAACCCTAACCTAACCCTAACCCTAACACTCTTACCCTAACCCTAACCCTAAACCTAACCCTAACCCTTACCTTAACCCTACCCCTAAACCTAACCCTAACCATAATCCTAACATTTATGCTAGCCCTAACCCTAACCCTAATCCTTACCCTAACCGTAACCCTAACCCTAACCCTTACCCTAACTCTAATCCTAACAACAACCCTAACCCTTAACCCTAAACCTTAACCTACCCCTAACCCTCACACTAACCCTAACCCTTAGCCTTACCCTAACCCTAAACCTAACACTTACCCTTACCCTAACCCCTACCCTAACCCTAACCCTAAACCTAACCCTAACCCGAACCGTAACCCTAAACCCAAACCTATCCCTAACCCTAACCCTAACCCTTACCCTAACCCTAACCCTAACCCTAACCTTAACCCTAACCCAAACCCTAAACCTAACCCTTACCCTTACCCTAACCCTAACCCTAAAACTAACCCTAACCCTAACCCTAACCCTAACCATAACCCTAACCCTATCCTAACACTTGAACTTACCCTAAACCTAACCCTAAACCTATCACTAACCCTAACCCTAAACCTAACCCTAACCCTAACCCTAACCATAAACCTAACACTTAACCTTACCCTAACCCTAACCCTAAACCTATCACTAACACTAACCCTAACCCTAACACTAACCCTTACCCTTACCCTAACCCTAACCATAAACCTAACGTTAACCCTAACCCTGACCCTAACCCTAACTCTTAACCCTAACCCTAACCCTTACACTTAACCTAACCCTAACTCTAACCTAACCCTAACCCTAAGCAACCCAAAGCCTTACCCTTGCCCTAACCCAAACCATAAACCTATCACTAACCCTAACCCTAACCCTAACCCTAACCCTTACCCTTACCCTAACCCTAACCATAAACCTAACCCTAACCCTAAACCTAACCCTAACTCTTACCCTTACCGTAACCCTAACCCTAAACCGATCACTAACCCTAACCCTAACACTAACACTAACCCTTACCCTTACACTAAACCTAACAATAAACCTAATCCTAACCCTAACCCTTAACCCTAACCCTAACCCTAACCCTAACCATTACCCTTACCCTCACCCTAACCCTAAACCTAACCCTAGCCCTTACCCTTACCCTCACCCTAAACCTAATCTTAACCCTAACCCTAACCCTAAACCTGAACTTACCCCTCACCCTTATGCTTACCCTAACCCTAAACCTAACCCTAAACCTAAAGCTAACCCTTACCCTTACCCTAACCCTAACCCTAAACCTAAACCTAACCCTTACCCTTACCCTAACCCTAACCCTAAACCTAACCCTAACCCTTAACCAAAAACTAACCCTAACCCTAACCCTTACCCAAACCCTAACCGTAACCCTAACCCTTACCCTACCCTATCCCTAACCCTAAACTTAACCCTAACCCTAACCTTAACCCTAACCCATACCATTACCCTAACAATGACGCTAAACCTAACCTGAACCCTAACCCTATCACTAACCCTAACTCTTATACTTACCCTAACCCTAACCCTAAACCTAACACTAACCCTAACCCCTAAATCTAACCGTAACCGTAACGCTAACACTAACACTTACCCTTACCCTATCCCTAACCTTAATGCTAACCCTAACACTAACCCTCGCCCTTACCCTAACCCTAACCCTAAACCTTACCTTAACTCTAACGCTAACCCTAACCCTTACCCTTTCCCTAACCATAAC
>JANJXV010000038.1:8690000-8712500 GCA_024803745.1 Megascapheus bottae
TAACCCTCACCTTAACCCTAACACTAACCCAACCATAACTCTTACCCTAACCCTAACCCTAATCCTATCCCTAACCCTTACCCTTACACTAACCCTAACCCTAACCCTAAATCTAACCCTAACCCTAACCTTAACCCTAACCCTTACTCTTACCTAACCCTAACCCTAAACCTAACCCTAACCCTAAACCTAACCCTAACACTAACCCTAACCCTTACACTTACCCTAACCCTAAGCCTAACCCTTACCCTAAACCTAACCCAACCCCAACCCTTACCTTAAGCCTAACCCTAACCCTAACCCTAACATTAACCCTAACCCTAACACTAACCCTAACCTTAACCCTAACCCTAACCCTAAACCTTACCCTTACCCTAACCCTAACGCTAACCCTAACCCTAAAACTTCCCCTAACCCTAAACCTAATCCTAATCCTTACCCTAAACCTAACCCTAACCCTAACCCTGACCCTTACCTTAACCCTAACCCTAATCCTAACCATTCCCCTTCCCCTAACGGTAACCCTAACCGTAACCCTAACCCTAAACCTAACCCTAACACATACCCTTACTTTAAGCCTAACCCTAACCCCAACCCTATCTCTAACCCTAAACCTTACCCTTAACCTAAACTTAACCCTAACTCTTACCCTAAACCTAACCCTAACCCTAACCTAACCCTAATCTTAACCCTTACCCTTACCCTAATCCTAACCCTAAACCTAACCCTATCCTTAACCCTAAAACTAAACCTAACGCGTACCCTAACCTTAACCCTAATCCTAACCCTAACCCTTACACTTACCCTAATCCTAACCCTAACACTAAACCTAACCCTAACCCTAACCTTAACCCTAAACCTTACCCTTAACCTAACCCTAACCCTAACACTTAACCTAACCCTAACACTAACCCTAACCCTAACCCTTACCCATATCCTAACCCTAACCCTAACCCTAACACTTACCCTTACCGAACTCCTATCCTAACCCTAAGTCTAACCCTAAACCATAACCTAACCCTGACCCTAACCCTACCCTTACACTTACCCTAACCCTAAACCTAAGCCTAACCCTAACCCTAACCCTACCCCTTACCCTTACCCTAACCCTAACCCAAAACTTAAATCTAAAACTTACCCTTACCCTAAACCTAACCCTAACCCTAATCCTAACCCTACCCTTATGCTTACCCTAACCCTAATCCTAACCATAACCCTTACCCTGACCCTAACCTTAACCCCAACACTAATCCTAACCCTAACCCTAACCCTAACCCTTACCCTAACCCTATCCTTAACCCCAACACTAATCCTAGCACTAACCCTAACCCTAACACTTACCCTAACCCTAACCTTAACCCCAAACCTAACCCTAACCCAGCCCTAACCCTAACCCTAACCTTAACCCTAACCCTAACCCAACCATAACCTTTACAGTAACCCTAACCCTAATCCTATCCCTAACCCTTACCCTTAAACTAACCCTAACCCTAACCCTAAACCTAATCCTAACCGTAACCTTAAACCTAAACCTTACCCTTACCCTAATCCTAACCCTAACCCTAAACCTAAACCTAACCCTAACACTAACCCTAACCCTTACACTTACACTAACCCTAACCCTAACCCTAACCCTTACCCTAAACCTAACCCTAACCCCAACCCTTACCTTAACCCTAACCCTAACCCTAACCCTAAACCTAAACCTAACTCTAACCCTAACCCTAACCCTAATCCTTATCCTAACCCTAAACCTAACCCTTACCCTAACCCTAACCCTAACCCTAACATTAACCCTAACCCTAACCCTAACCCTAACCTTAACCCTAACCCTAACCCTACTCTTTTCCTTACCCTAATCCTAACCTTAAACCGAACACTAACACTTGTCCTAACCCTAACCATAACCCTTACCCTTACCCTAACCCTAACCCTAAACCTAACCCTCACCCTAACCCTAACCCTAACCTCTAACCCTAATCCTAAACCTAACCCTAATCCTTACCTTTATCCTAAACCTAACCCTAACACTAACACTTATGCTTACCCTAACCCCTACCCTGACTCTAACCCTAACCCTAACCCTTACCCTAACCCTAACCCTAACCCTAACCCTTACCCTTACCTTACCCCTAAACTAACCCTAACACTAACTCTAACCCTAACCCTTAACCTAACCCTAACCCTAACCTTAAACCTTACCCTTACCCTAAACCTATCCCTAACCCTTACCTTAAACCTAACACTAAACCTAACCCTAACCCTTACCCTTACCTTAATCCTAACCCTAACCCTAACCCTTACGCTTACCCTAACGCTAACCCAACCCTAACCCTAACACATACCCTTACCCTAACCCTAACCCTAAACATAACCCTAACCCTAAACATAACCCTAAACATAACCCTAACCCTAACTCTAAACCTAACACTTACCCTAACACTAACCCTAACCCTAACCCTTACCCTAACCCTAACCCTTATACTAAACCTAACCATAACCCTAACCCATAACCCTAACATTTAACCTAACCCTAACCCTTACCCTAAACCTAACCCTTACCTTTCTCCAACCCTAAACCTAACTCTAACCCTAACCGTAACCAAAACCCTTAACCTAACCCTAAACCTAACACTAACCCTAACCCTTAACCTTAACCTTAACCTAACCCTAAACCTCACTCTAACCTTAACCCTCTCCCTAACCCCAACCCTTACCCTAAGCTAACCCTAACGCTTACCCTAAACGTAACCATAAGCCTAACCCTATCCTTAACCCTAACCCTAACCATAACACTAAACCTTACCCTTACCCTTACCCTAACCCTAACTCTAAATCTAACCCTAACCCTAACCCCAACCTTAACCCTAAACCTAACCGTTGCCCTTACCCCAACCCTAACCCTAAAGCTAACGCTAACCCTAACCCTAACCCTAACCCTAAATCTAATCCTAACGCTAACCCTAACCCTAACCCTAACCCTAAATCTAACCCTAACCCTAACCCTAACCTTAACCCTAACCCTAACCCTAACCCTTAACCTAACCATAACCCTAAACCTAACCCTAACCCTAACCCTAACACCTAAACCTAACCCTAACACTAACAGTAACAGTTACCCTTACCCTAAACCTAACCCTTCTCCTAACCGTAACCCTAACCCTATCCCTTAACCTAACCCTAACACTAACCCTAACCCCTACCCTAACTCTAACCCTTACCCTTACCCCAACCCGAACCCTAAATCTAACCCTAACCCTAACCCTAACACTAACCCTTACCCTAACCCTAAACCTAACCCTTACTCTAACCCTAAAACTAACCTCAATTTTAATCCTAAACCTAACTCTAACCCTTACCATTACCCTAACCCTAACCCTCAACCTTACCCTAAACCTTACCCTAACCGTAACCCTACCCCTTACCCTAACCCTAACATTAACCCTAATCTCAACCTTAAACCAAAGATTAACCCTAAACCTAACCGTTATCCTTACCCTTACCCTAACCCTAACCCAAACCCTAACACTTACCCTTACCCTAACCCTAACCCTAACCTTAACCCCAACCCTAAACCTAACCCTAACCCTAACCCTAACCCTTACCCTAACCCTAACCCTTACCCTTACTCAAAACCTTACCCTAACTCTAACGCTAACCCTAACCCTAGCCCTTATCCTGACCCTAACCCTAATCCTTCTTCTAACTCTAACCCTAATCTCAACCCTAAACCTAACCCTAATCCTAACCCTAACCCTAACCCTTACCCTTACCCTAAACCTAACCCTAACACTAACCCTGACCCTAACCCTAACGCTTACCCTAACCCTAACCCTAACCCTTAACCTTACCCTAACCCTAACCCTAAACTTAAGCCAACCCTAAACCTAACCCTGACCCTAACCCTTACTCTAAACCTTACCCTAACTCTAACGCTAACCCTAACCCTAACCCTTACCCTGACCCTAACCGTAACCCTTCCTCTAACTCTAACCCTAATCTCAAACCTAAACCTAACCCTAACCTAACCCTAACCCTAACCCTTACCCTTACCCTAACCCTAACCCTAACACTAACCCTGTCCCTAAACCTAACGCTTACCCTAACCCTAACCCTAACCCTTATACTTACCCTAACCCTAACCCTAAACTTAAGCCAACCCTAAACCTAACCCTGACCCTAACCCTTACCCTAACACTTAACCTAACCCTAACCCTAACCCTAACCCTAACACTTACCCTTACCCTAACCGTAAACCTAAACCTAACCCTAACCCTTACTCTAACCCTAACACTAACCCTAACCCTAACACTTACGCTAGCCCTAACCCTAACCCTAACCCTTACACTAACCGTAAACCTAACCCTAACCCTTACCCTAACTCTAACCCTAACCCCAACCCTAACCCATAACCCTAAACCTTAACCTAACCCTAACCCTCACACTAACCCTAACCCTTACCCTTACCCTAACCCTAAACCTAACACTTATCCTTACCCTAACCCCTACCCTAACCCTAACCCTTACCCTAACCCTAACCCTAACCCTAACCATAACCATAACCCTAAACCCAAACCTATCCCTAACCCTAACCCTAACCCTTACCCTAACCCTAACCCTAATCTGAACCCTAACCTTAACCCTAACCCAAACCCTAACCCTAACACTTACCCTTACCCTAGCCCTAAAACTAAAACTAACCCTAACCCTAACCCTAACTCTAACTTTAACCCTAACCCTAACCTAACACTTGACCTTACCCTAAACCTAACCCTAAAGCTATCACTAACCCTAACCCTAACCCTAACCCTAACCGTTACACTTACCCTAACCCTAACGATAAATGTAACCCTAACCCTAACCCTAACCATAAAACTTACCCTTACCCTAACCCTAACCCTAAACCTATCACTAACACTAACCCTAACCGTAACACTAACCATTACCCTTACCCTAACCCTAACCATAAACCTAACGCTAACCCTCTTATCCTTACCCTTACCCTAACCCTAAACCTAACCCTAAACTTAACCCCTAAATCTAACCGTTATCCTAACCCTAAACCTAAAACTTACCCTTACCCTAACCTTAACCTTAATGCTAACCCTAACCCTAACCCTTACCATTACCCTAACCCTAATCCTTACCCTAACTCTAACACTAATCATTACCCTTTCCCTAACCCTAACCCTAACCCTAACCCTTACCCTTAACCTAACCCTAACACTAAACCTAACCCTAAACATAACCCTAAATTTAACCCTAACCGTAACCCTAACCCTAACCTTACCCTTTCCCAAACCCTAACCCTAAACCTGACCCTTACCCTAAACCTAACCATAACCCTTACACTAACCCTACCCCTAAACCTAACCTTTACCCTTACCTTAACCCTAACCGTAACCCTAAAAGTAACCCTTACCCTTAACCTAACCCTAAACCTAAACCTCACCCTAACCCTAAATCTAACCCTAAACCTAACCCTAACCCTAAACCTTACCCTTACCCTAATGCTAACCCTAAACCTTCCCCTTACCCTAAACTTAACCCTAACTCTTACCCTAAACCTAACCGTACCCTAACCCTAAACCTAACCTTAACCTTAACCCTAACCCTAACCCTTACCCTTCCCCTAATGCTAACCCTAACCCTAACCATAAACATAACCCTAACACGTACCCTTACCCTAAACCTAACCCTAACCCCAACCCTTACCCTTACCCTAACCCTAACCCTATACCTAACACTCACCCTCACCCTAACCCTAACCCTAACCTCTAACACTAACCCTAAACTCAACCCTAATCCTAACCCTAAAACTAAACCTAACCCTTACCCTAACCCTAACCCTAACCCTAATCCTAACCCTAGCGCTTACCCTAACCCTAACCCTAACCATTACCCTAACCATAACCTTAGCCCTAACCCTTAACCTAACTCTAACCCTAACCCCAACCCTAACCCCTAACCCTAAACCTTAACCAAACCCTAACCCTCACACTAACCCTAACCCTTACCCTTACCATAACCCTAAACCTAACACTTACCCTTACCCTAACCCCTACCCTTACCCTAAACCTGAACCTTACCCTAACCCTAAACTTAAACCTTACCCTTACCTTAACCCTAACCCTAACCCTTACCCTTACCCTAACCCTAACCCTAACCCTAACCCTATACCTTACGCTTACCCTAACCCTAACCCTAACCCTAACCATAACCTTACCCTTACCCTAACCCTAACCCTAAACCTAACCCTAACCCTAAACCTAACCCTAACCCTAACCCTAACCCTAAACCTTACCCTTACTCTAACCCTAACCCTAACAGTAAAACTTCCCCTAACCCTAAACCTAACCCTAACCCTTAACCTTATCGTAACCATAACCATAATCCTAACCATTACCCTTAGCCTAACCCTAACCCTAACCCTAACCCTTACACTTACCCTAACCCTAAACCTAACCTTAACCCTAAACCTAACCCTAACCCTAACCCTTACCCTTACCCTAACCCTAACCCTAACCCTAACCATAACCCTTACCCTTACCCTAATCATAACCCTAAACCTAACCCTAATCCTAAACCTTTCCGTAACCCTAACCCTAAACCTTGCCCTTACCCTAACCCTAACGCTAACCCTAACCCTAAAACTTCCCCTAACCCTAAACCTAATCCTAACCCTTACCCTAAACCTAACCCTAACCCTAACCCTGACCCTTACCTTAACCCTAAACCTAACCCTAACCATTCCCCTTCCCCTAACGGTAACCCTAACCGTAACCCTAACCCTAAACCTAACCCTAACACATACCCTTACTTTAAGCCTAACCCTAACCCCAACCCTATCCCTAACCCTAAACTTTACCCTTAACCTAAACCTAACCCTAACCCTTACCCTAAATGTAACCCTAACCCTAACCTTAACCCTTACCCTTACCCTAATCCTAACCCTAAACCTAACCCTATCCTTAACCCTAACCCTAAACCTAACCCTAACACATACCCTTACTTTAAGCCTAACCCTAACCCCAACCCTATCCCTAACCCTAAACTTTACCCTTAACCTAAACCTAACCCTAACCCTTACCCTAAACGTAACCCTAACCCTAACCTTAACCCTTACCCTTACCCTAACCCTAACCCTAAACCTAACCCTATCCTTAACCCTAACCCTAAACCTAACACTTACCCTAACCTTAACCCTAATCCTAACCCTAATCCTTACACTTACCCTAATCCTAACCCTAACCCTAAACCTAACCCTAACCCTAACCTTAACCCTAACCCTTACCCTTACCCTAACCCTAACACTTAACCTAACCCTAACACTAACCCTAACCCTAACCCTTACCCATATCCTAACCCTAACCCTAACCCTAACACTTACCCTTACCTAAATATTATCCTAACCCTAATCCTAACCCTAAACCATAACCTAACCGTGACCCTAACCCTACCCTTACCCTTACCCTAACCCTAAACCTAACCCTATCCCTAACCCTAACCCTACCCCTTGCCCTTACACTAACCCTAACACAAACCCTAAATCTAAAACTTACCCTTACCCTAAACCTAAACCTAACCCTAACCCTAACCCTAACCCTTACCCTTACCATAACCCTCTACCTAACCCTTACGCTTACCCTAACGCTATCCCTAACCCTTACCCTAACCCAAACCCTAACCCTAACACATACCCTTACCCTAACATTAACCATTACCATAACCCTAAACCTAAACTTAAACCTAACCCTAATCCTAACCCTAACCCTTACCCTAACCCTAACCTTAACCCTAACACTAATCCTAACCCTAACCCTAACCCTAACCCTTACCCTTACCATAACCCAAACCCTAACCTTAACCCTAACCCTAACCCAACCATAACCCTTACACTAACCCTAACCCTAATCCTATCCCTAACACTTACCCTTACACTAACCCTAGCCCTAACCTTAAACCTAACCCTAAACCTAACCTTAACCCTAAAACTTCCCCTTCCCCTAACCCTAACCCTAACCCTAAACCTAACCCTAACACTAACCCTAACCCTTACACTTACCCTAACCCTAACCCTAACCCTTACCCTAAACTTAACCCTAACCCCAACCCTTACCTTAACCCTAACCCTAACCCTAACCCTAAACCTAACTCTAACACTAACCCTAACCCTAACCCTTACCCTAACCCTAACCCTAACCCTTACCGTAACCCTAAGCCTAACCCTGACATTAACCCTAACCTAACCCTAACCCTAACTTTAACCCTAACCCTAACCCTACTCTTTCCCTTACCCTAACCCTAACCTTATACCGAACACTAACCCTTGTCCTAACCCTATCCATAACCCTTACCCTTACCCTAACCCTAACCCTAAACCTAACCCTCACCCTAACCCTAACCCTAACCTCTAAACCTAATCCTAAACCTAACCCTAATCCTTACCTTTATCCTAAACCTAACCCTAACACTAACACTTATGCTTACCCTAAACCCTACCCTAACTCTAACCCTAAACCTAACCCTTACCCTTACCCTAACCCTAACCCTAACCCTTACCCTTACCTTACCCATAAACTAACCCTAACACTAACTCTAACTCTAACCCTTAACCTAACCCTAACCCTAACCTTAAACCTTACCCTTACCCTGAACCTATCCCTAACCCTTACCTTAAACCTAACCCTAAACCTAACCCTAACCCTTACCCTTATCTTAACCCTAAACCTAACCCTAACCCTTACGCGTACCCTAACGATAACCCTAACCCTAACCCTAACCCTAACACATACCTAACCCTAACCCTAACCCTAAACCTAACCCTAACCCTAACCCTAACCCTAAACATAACCATAACCCTAACCCTAACCCTAACACTTACCCTAAACCTAACCCTAACCCTAACAATTACCCTAACCCTAACCCTTACACTAAACCTAACCCTAACCCTAACCCCTAACCCTAACCGTTAACCTAACCATAACCCTTACCCTAAACCTAACCCTTACCTTTATCCAACCCTAAACCTAACTCTAACCCTAACCCAAACCAAAACCCTTAACCTTAACCTAACGCTAAACCTAACTCTAACCTTAACACTATCCCTAACCCCAACCCTTACCCTAAGCTAACCCTAACGCTTACCCTAAACCTAACCATAACCCTAACCCTATTCTTAACCCTAACCCTAACCATAACACTAACCCTTACCCTTACCCTTACCCTAACCCTAACACTAAACCTAACCCTAACCCTAACCTTAACCCTAAACCTAACCGATGCCTTTACCCAAACCCTAACCCTAAACCTAAGACTAACCCTAACAATAACCCTAACCCTAACCCTAACCCTAAACCTAACCTTAACCCTAACCCTAACCCTAAACCTACCCTTACCCTAAACAAAACCCTAAACCTAACCCTAACCCTAACCCTAACCCTAACACCTAAAACTAAACCTAACACTAACTCTAACCCTTACCCTAACCCTAACCCTTACTCTAACCCTAAATCTAACATCAATCTTAACCCTAAACCTAACCATAACCCTTACCATTACCCTAACCCTAACCCTAACCCTTATCCTAACCCTAACCCTAACCCTATCCCTTAACCTCACCCACCACTAACCCTAACCCCTAACGCTAACTCTAACCCTTACCCTTACCCCAACCCGAACCCTAAATCTAACCCTAACCCTAACCCTAACACTAACCCTTACACTAACCCTAACCCTAACCCTTACTCTAACCCTAAAAGTAACCTCAATCTTAACCCTAAACCTAACCCTAACCCTTACCATTAACCTAACCCTAACCCTAACCCTGACCCTTACCCTAAACCTTACCCTAACCGTAACCCTACCCCTTACCCTAACCCTAACTTAACCCTAACCTCAACTTTAACCAAAGCCTAACCCTAACCCTAACCGTTACCCTTACCCTTATCCTAACCCTAACCCTAACACTTACCTTAACCCTAACACTAACCCTAACATTAACCTTACCCTAACCCTAACCCTAACCTTAACCCCAACCCTAAACCTAACCCTAACCCTTACCCTAACCCTTACCCTAACCCTAACCCTTACCCTTACTCTAAACCTTACCCTAACTCTAACCCTAACCCTAACCCTAACCCTTACCCTGACCCTAACCCTAACCCTTCCTCTAAATCTAACCCTAATTTCAACCCTAACCCTAACCCTAACCTAAACCTAACCCTAACCCTTACCCTTACCCTAACCCTAACCCTAACACTAACCCACACCCTTACCCTAAAGCTTACACTAACCCTAACCCTAACCCTTAACCTTACCCTAACCCTAACCCTAAACTTAAGCCAACCCTAAACCTAACCCTGACCCTAACCCTTACCCTAACACTTAACCTAACCCTAAACCTAACCCTAACTCTAACACTTACCCTTACCCTAACCGTAACCTTAACCTAACCCTAACCCTTACCCTAACCCTACCCCTAAACCTAAACCTAACCCTAACCCTAACACTTATGCTAGCCCTAACCCTAAACCTTACCCTTACACTAACCGTAACCCTAACCCTAACCCTTACCCTAACTCTAACCCTAACCCCAACCCTAACCCCTAACCCTAAACCTTAACCTAACCCTAACCCTCACACTAACCCTAACCCTTACCCTTACCCTAACCCTAAACCTAACACTTACCCTTACCCTAACCCCTACCCTAAACCTAACCCTAACCCTAACCCTAACCCTAACACTTACCCTTATCCTAACCCCTACCCTAAACCTAACCCTAACCCTAAACCTAACCCTAACCCTAACCCTGACCCTTACCTTAACCCTAACCCTAACCCTAACCATTCCCCTTCCCCTAACGCTAACCCTAACCGTAACCCTAACCCTAAACCTAACCCTAACACATACCCTTACCCTAAACCTAACCCTAACCCCAACCCTTACTCTTACCCTAACCCTAACCCTAAACCTAACACTCACCCTCACCCTAACCCTAACCCTAACCTCTAACCCTAACCCTAACCTCAACCCTAATCCTAAACCTAAAACTAAACCTAACCCTAACACTTACCCGTACCCTAAACCTAACCCTAAACCTTACTCTAAAACCTAACCATCACACTTACTCTAGCCCTAACCCTAACAATAACCATTACCCTAACCGTAACCCTAACCCTAACCCTTAACCTAACTCTAACCCTAACCCCAACCCTAACCCCTAACCCTAAACCTTAACCAAACCCTAACCCTCACACTAACCCTAACCCTTACCCTTACCATAACCCTAAACCTAACACTTACCCTTACCCTAACCCCTACCCTAACCCTAACCCCAAACCTAACCCTAACCCTAAACTTAACCCTTAACCTTACCTTAACCCTAACCCTAAACCTAACCCTAACCCTTACCCTTACCCTAACCCTAACCCTAACCCTAACCTTACACTTACCCTAACCCTAACCCTAAACCTAACCCTAACCCTAACCCTAACCCTAACCCTAACCCTAACCATAACAGTAAAACTTCCCCTAACCCTAAACCTAAACCTAACCCTTAACCTTACCCTAACCATAACCATAACCCTAACCCTTACCCTTAGCCTAACCCTAACCCTAACCCTAACCCTTACACTTACCCTAACCCTAACCCTAACCTTAACCCTAACCCTAACCCTAACCCTAACCCTTACCCTTACCCTAACCCTAACCCTAACCCTAACCATAACCCTTACCCTTTCCCTAATCATAACACTAAACCTAACCCTAATCCTAAACCTAACCCTAACCCTAACCCTAACCCTAAACCTTACCCTTACCCTAACCCTAACGCTAACCCTAACCCTAAAACTTCCCCTAACCCTAAACCTAATCCTAACCCTTACCCTAAACCTAACCCTAACCCTAACCCTGACCCTTACTTTAACCCTAACCCTAACCCTAACCATTCCCCTTCCCCTAACGGTAACCCTAACGGTAACCCTAACCCTAAACCTAACCCTAACACATACCCATACTTTAAGCCTAACCCTAACCCCAACCCTATCCCTAACCCTAAACTTTACCCTTAACCTAAACCTAACCCTAACCCTTACCCTAAACCTAACCCTAACCCTACCCTACCCTAACCTTAACACTTACCCTTACCCTAACCCTAACCCTAAACCTAACCCTATCCTTAACCCTAACCCTAAATCTAACCCGTACCCTAACCTTAACCCTAATACTAACCCTAACACTTACACTTACCCTAAACCTAACCCTAACCCTAACACTAACCCTAAACCTTACCCTTACCTAACCGTAACCCTAACCCTTACCCTTACCTAACCCTAACATTTATCCTAACCCTAACCCTAACTCTAACCCTAACCCTTACCCTTACTCTAACGCTAACCCTAACCCTAACCATTAACACTAATCCTAACCCTAACCCGTACCCTTACCCTAACCCTAACCCTAACCCTAACCCTTACCCTTACCCTAACCCTAACCCTAACCATAACCCTTACCCTTACCCTAATCATAACCCTAATCCTAACCCTAACCCTAACACTAACCCTAACCCTAACCCTTACCCATATCCTAATCCTAACCCTAACCCTAACACTTACCCTAACCTAACTCCTATCCTAACCCTAAGCCTAACCCTAAACCATAACATAACCCTGACCCTAACCCTACCTTTACCCTTACCCTAACCCTAAACCTAACCCTAACCCTAACCCTAACCCTACACCTTACCCTTACCCTAACCCTAACCCAAACCCTAAATCTAAAACTTACCCTTACCCTAAACCTAAACCTAACCCTAACCCTAACCCTTACCCTTACCATAACCCTAACCCTAACCCTTATGCTTACCCTAACGCTAAACCTAACCCTTACCCTAACCCTAACCCTAACCCTAACACATACCCTTACCCAAACACTAACACTTACCAAAACCCTAAACCTAAAATTAACCTAACCCTAATCCTAACCCTAACCCTTACCCTAACCCTAACCTTAACCCCAACACTAATCCTAAACCTAACCCTAACCCTTACCCTTACCCTAACCCTAACCCTAACCCTAAACCTAACCCTAACCCTAACACTGACCCTAACCCTAACGGTTACCCTAACCCTAACCCTAACCCTAACCCTAACCCTAACCCTAACCGTTACCCTAACCCTACCCCAAATCTTACCCTAACCCTAACCATCACACTTACCCTAGCCCTAAACCTAACCCTAACCATTACCCTAACCGTACCCCTAACCCTAACCCTTAACCTAACTCTAACACTAACTCCAATCCTAACCCCTAACCTTAACCTTAACCAAACCCTAACCGTCACACTAACCCTAACCCTTATCCTTACCATAACCCTAAACCTAACACTTACCCTTACCCTAACCCCTACCCTAACCCTAACCCTAAACCTAACCTTAACCCTAAACTTAACCCTTACCCTTACCTTAACCCTAACCCTAAACCTAACCCTAAAACTTACCCTTACCCTAACCCTAACCCTAACACTAACCCTAACCCTATCCCTTACCCTTACCCTAACCCTAACCCTAACCCTAACCCTAACGTTACCCTTACCCTAACCCTAACCCTAAACCTAACCCTAAACCTAAACCTAACCCTAACCCTAACCCTAACCCTAAACCTTACCCTTACCCTAACCCTAACCATAACAGTAAAACTTCCCCTAACCCTAAACCTAACCCTAACCCTTAACCTTACCCTAACCATAACCCTAACCCTAACCCTAACCATTCCCCTTCCCCTAAGGGTAACCCTAACGGTAACCCTAACCCTAAACCTAACCCTAACACATATCCTTACTTTAAGCCTAACCCTAACCCCAACCCTATCCCTAACCCTAAACTTTACCCTTAACCTAAACCTAACCCTAACCCTTACCCTAAACCTAACCCTAACCCTACCCTAACCCTAACCTTAACCCTTACCCTTACCCTAACCCTAACCCTAAACCTAACCCTATCCTTAACCCTAACCCTAAACCTAACCCTTACCCTAACTTTAACCCTAATCCTAACCCTAACCCTTACACTTACCCTAATCCTAACCCTAACCCTAAACCTAACCCTAACCTTAACCTAACCCTTAACCTTAACCTAAGCCTACCTCTAACACTTAACCTAACCCTAACACTAACCCTAACCATAACCCTTACCCATATCCTAACCCTAACCCTAACCCTAACACTTACCCTAACCTAACTCCTATCCTAACCCTAAGCCTAACCCTAAACCATAACCTAACCCTGACCCTAACCCTACCCTTACCCTTACCCTAACCCTAAACCTAACACTAACCCTAACCCTAACCCTACCCCTTATCCTTACCCTAACCCTAACCCAAACCCTAAATCTAAAACTTACCCTTACCCTAAACCTAAACCTAACCCTAACCCTAACCCTTACCCTTACCATAACCCTAACCCTCACCCTTACGCTTACACTAACGCTAAACCTAACCCTTACCCTAACACTTACCCTAACCCTAACACATACCCTTACACTAACACTAACCCTTACCATAACCCTAAACCTAAACTTAAACCTAACCCTAATCCTAACCCTAACCCTTACCCTAACCCTAACTTTAACCCCAACACTAATCCTAACCCTAACCCTAACCCTTACCCTAACCCTTACCCTAACCCTAACTTTAATCCCAACACCAATCCTAACCCTAACCCTTACCCTTACCCTAACCCTAACCCTAACCCTAAACCTAACCCTAACCCTAACACTGACCCTAACCCTAACACTTACCCTAACCCTAACCCTAACCCTAACCCTACCCCTAAAACTTACCATAACCCTAACCATCACACTTACCCTAGCTCTAAACCTAACCCTAACCCTTACCCTAACCCTAACCCTAACCTAACCCTAACCCTAACCCTTAACCTAACTCTAACCCTAACCCCAACCCTAACCCCTAACCTTAACCTTAACCAACCACTAACACTCACACAAACCCTAACCCTTATCCTTACCATAACCCTAAACCTAACACTTACCCTTACCCTAACCCCTACCCTAACCCTAACCCTAAACCTAACCCTAACCCTAAACTTAACCCTTACCCTTACCTTAACCCTAACCCTAAACCTAACCCTAACCCTTACCCTTACCCTAACCCTAACCCTAACCCTAACCCTATCCCTTACCCTAACCCTAACCCTAACCCTAACCCTAACCTTACCCTTACCCTAACCCTAACCCTAAACCTAACCCTAACCCTAACCCTAACCCTAAACCTTACCCTTACCCTAACCCTAACCATAACAGTAAAACTTCCCCTAACCCTAAACCTAACCCTAACCCTTAACCTTACCCTAACCATAACCATAACCCTAACCCTTACCCTTAGCCTAACCCTAACCCTAACCCTAACCCTTACACTTACCCTAACCCTAACCCTAACCTTAACCCTAACCCTAACCCTAACCCTAACCCTTACCCTTACCCTAACCCTAACAATAACCCTAACCATAACCCTTACCCTTACCCCAATCATAACCCTAAACCTAACCCTAATCCTAAACCTAACCCTAACCCTAACCCTAAACCTAAACCTTACCATTACCCTAACCCTAACGCTAACCCTACCCCTAAAACTTCCCCTAACCCTAAACTAATCCTAACCCTTATCCTAAACCTAACCCTAACCCTGACCCTGACCCTTACCTTAACTCTGACCCTAACCCTAACAATTCCCCTTCCCCTAACGGTAACCCTAACGGTAACCCTAACCCTAAACCTAACCCTAACACATACCCTTACTTTAAGCCTAACCCTAACCCCAACCCTATCCTTAACCCTAAACTTTACCCTTAACCTACACCTAACGCTAACCCTTACCCTAAACCTAACCCTAACCCTACCCTAACCCTAACTTTAACCCTTACCCTTACCCTAACCCTAACCCTAAACCTAACCCTATCCTTAACCCTAACCCTAAACCTAACCCTTACCCTAACCTTAACCATAATCCTAACCCTAAACCTTACACTTACCCTATTCCTAACCCTAACCCTAAACCTAACCCTAACCCTAACCTTAACCTTAACCCTTACTCTTACCCTAAGCCTAACCCTAACACTTAACCTAACCCTAACACTAACCCTAACCATAACCCTTACCCATATCCTAACCCTAACCCTAACCCTAACACTTACCCTAACCTAACTCCTATCCTAACCCTAAGCCTAACCCTAAACCTAACACTAACCCTAACCCTAACCCTACCCCTTACCCTTACCCTATCCCTAACTCAAACCCTAAATCTAAAACTTACCCTTACCCTAAACCTAAACCTAACCCTAACCCTAACCCTTACTCTTACCATAACCCTAACCCTAACCCTTACGCTTACCCTAACGCTAAACCTAACCCTTACCCTAACCCTAACCCTAACCCTAACCCTAACACATACCCTTACCCTAACACTAACCCTTACCATAACCCTAAACCTAAACTTAAACCTAACCCTAATCCTAACCCTAACCCCTACCCTAACCCTAACCTTAACCCCAACACTAATCCTAACCCTAACCCTAACCCTTACCCTTACCCTAACCCTAACCCTAACCTTAACCCTAACCCTAACCCAACCATAACCCTTACACTAACCCTAACCCTAATCCTATCCCTATCCCTTACCCTTACACTAACCCTAACCCTAACCCTAAACCTAACCCTAACCCTAACCTTAACCCTAACCCTTACCCTTACCCTTACCCTAACCCTAACCCTAACCCTAAACCTAACCCTAACACTAACCCTTACCCTTACACTTACCCTAACCGTAACCCTAACCCTTACCCTAAACCTACACCTAACCCCAACCCTTACCTTAACCCTAACCCTAATCCTAAACCTAAACCTAACTCTAACCCTAACCCTAACCCTAATCCTTACCCTAACCCTAACCCTAACCCTTACCCTAACCCTAACCCTAACATTAACCCTAACCTAACCCTAACCCTAACCTTAATCCTAACCCTAACCCTACTCTTTTCCTTACCCTAATCCTAACCTTAAACCGAACACTAACACTTGTCCTAACCCTAACCATAACCCTTACCCTTACCCTAACCCTAACCCTAAACCTAACCCTCACCCTAAACCTAACCCTAACCCTAACCAATAAACCTAATCCTAAACCAAACCCTAATCCTTAACTTTATCCTAAACCTAACCCTAACACTAACACTTATGCTTACCCTAACCCCTACCCTAACTCTAACCCTAATCGTAACCCTTAACCTAACCCTAACCCTAACCCTAACTTTTACCCTTACATTACCCCTAAACTAACCCTAACACTAACTCTAACCCTAACCTTAACATAACCCTAACCCTAACCTTAAACGTTACACATACCCTAAACCTATCCCTAACTCTTACCTTAAACCTAACCCTAAACCTAACCCAAACCCTTACCCTTACCTTAACCCTAACCCTAACCCTAACCCTTACGCTTACCCTAATGCTAACCCTAACACTAACCCTCACCCTAACACATACCCTTACCCTAACCCTAACCCTAACCCTAAACATAACCCTAACCCTAACCCTAACCCTAACCCTAACCCTAACCTTAACCCTAAACCTAACCGTTGCCCTTACCCCAACCCTAACCCTAACCCTAAATCTAAATCTAACCCTAACCCTAACCCTAACACTTACCCTTACCCTAACCCTAACCCTAAACTTAACCCCAACCCTAAACCTAACCCTAACCCTAACCCTTACCCTAACCCTAACCCTTACCCTTACTCTAAACCTTACCCTAACTCTAACCCTAACCCTAACCCGAACCCTTACCCTGACCCTAAACCTAACCCTTCCTCTAACTCTAAACCTAACCTCAACCCTAACCCTAACCCTAACCCTAACCTAATCCTAACCCTAACCCTTACCCTTACCCTAACCCTAACCCTAAAACTAACCCTGACCCTAACCCTAACCCTAACCTTAACCTCAACCCTAAACCTAACCCTAACCCTAACCCTAACACTTACCATAACCCTAACCCTTACCCTTACTCTAAACCTTACCCTAACTCTAACCCTAACCCTAACCTTAACCCTTACCCTGACCCTAACCCTAACCCTTCCTCTAACTCTAACCCTAATCTCAACCCTAAACCTAACTCTAACCTAACCCTAACCCTAACCCTTACCCTTACCCTAACCCTAACCCTAACAGTAACCCTGACCCTAAACCTAACGCTTACCCTAACCCTAACCCTAACCCTTAACCTTACCCTAACCCTAACCCTAAACTTAAGCCAACCCTAAACCTAACCCTGACCCTAACCCTTACCCTAACACTTAACCTAACCCTAACCCTAACCCTAACACTTACCCTTACCCTAACCGTAACCCTAAACCTAACCCTAACCCTTACCCTAACCCTACCCCTAAACCTAACCCTAACCCTAACCCTAACACTTACGCTACCCCTAACCCTAACCCTAACCCTTACACTAACCGTAACCCTAACCCTAACCCTTACCCTAACACTAACCCTAACCCCAACCCTAACCCCTAACCCTAAACCTTAACCTAACCCTAACCCTCACACTAACCCTAACCCTTACCCTTACCCTAACCCTAAACTTAACACTTACCCTTACCCTAACCCCTACCCTAAACCTAACCCTAACCCTAACCGTAAACCTAAACCCAAACATAACCCTAACCCCAACTCTTACCCTTACCCTAACCCTAACCCTAAACCTAACCTCACCCTCACCCTAACCCTAACCCTAACAACTAACCCTTACCCTAACCTCAACCCTAATCCTAACCCTAAAACTAAACCTAACCCTAACACTTACCCTTACCCTAACCCTAACCCTAACCCTAACACTTACCCTTACCCTAAGCCCTAGCCTAAACCTAACCCTAACCCTAACCCTTACCCTAACCCTAACCCTAACCCTAACCATAACCCTAAACCCAAACCTATCCCTAACCCTAACCCTAACCCTTACCCTAACCCTAACCCTAATCCGAACCCTAACCTTAACCCTAACCCAAACCCTAACCCTAACCCTTACCCTTACCCTAACCCTAAACCTAAAACTAACCCTAACCCTAACCCTAAACCTAACTTTAACCCTAAGCCTAACCATAACACTTACCCTTACCCTAACCCTAACCCTAAAACTATCACTAACACTAACCTTAACCCTAACACTAACCCTTACCCTTAGCCTAACCCTAACCATAAACCTAATGCTAAACCTAACTCTTATCCTTACCCTAACCCTAACCCTAAACCTAACCCTAAAGTTAACCCCTAAATCTAACCGTTATCCTAACCCTAACCCTAAAACTTACCCTTACCCTAACCCTAACCTTAATGCTAACCCTAAACCTAACCCTAACCCTTACCATTACCCTAACCCTAATCCTTACCCTAATTCTAACCCTAATCCTTACCCTTTCCCTAACCCTAACCCTAACCCTAATCCTAACCCTTACCCTTAACCTAACCCTAACACTAAACCTAACCCTAACCCTAAACATAACCCTAAATTTAACAGTAACCGGAACCCTAACCCTAACCTTACCCTTACCCAAACCCTAACCCCAAACCTGACCCTTACCCTAAACCTAACCCTAACCCTTACACTAACCCTACCCCTAACCCTAACCTTTACCCTTACCTTAACCCTAACCCTAACACTAACAATAACCCTTACCCTTACCCTAACCCTAACCCTAAACCTAACCCTAACCCTAAATCTAACCCTAACCCTAACCCTAACTGTAAACTTTACCCTTACCCTAACCCTAACGCTAACCCTAAACCTTCCCCTTACCCTAAACTTAACCCTAACTCTTATCCTAAACCTTACCCTAACCATAACCCTAAACCAAACCTTAACCCTAACTCTAAACCTAACCCCTACCCTTCCCCTAACGCTAACCCTAACCCTAACCCTAAACCTAACCCTAACACATACCCTTACCCTAAACCTAAGCCTAACCCCAACTCTTACCCTTACCCTAACCCTAAACCTAAACCTAACCTCAACCTCACGCTAACCCTAACCCCAACCACTAACCCTTACCCTAACCTCAACCCTAATCCTAACCCTAAAACTAAACCTAACCCTAACCCTTACCCGAACCCTAACCCTAACCCTAACCCTAACCCTAACACTTACCCTTAACCTAACCCCTACCCTAAACCTAACCCTAACCCTAACCCTTACCCTAACCCTAACCCTAACCCTAACCGTAACCCTAAACCCAAACCTATCCCTAATCCTAACCCTAACCCTTACCCTAACCCTAACCCTAATCCAAACCCTAACCTTAAACATAACCCAAACCCTAACGCTAACCCTTACCCTTACCCTAACCCTAAACCTAAAACTAACCCTAACCCTAACCATAACTTTAACCCTAATCCTAACCTAACACTTGACCTTACCCTAAACCTAACTCTAAACCTATCACTAACCCTAACCCTAACCCTAACCATTACCCTTACCCTAACCCTAAAAATAAACCTAACATTAACCCTAACCCTAACCATAACACTTACCCTTACCCTAACCCTAACCCTAAAACTATCACTAAAACTAACCCTAACCCTAAAACTAACCCTTACCCTTACCCTAACCATAACCCTAAACCTAACACTTACCCTAACCCCTACCCTAACCCTAACCCTAACGCTAACCCTTAACCTAACCCTAACCCTAACCCTAACCCTAACCCTAACCTTAACCCTAACCCTAACCTAACCCTTGACCTTACCCTAACCCTAATCCTAAACCTATCACTAACCCTAACCCTAACCCTAACCCTAACCCTTACCCTTACCCTAACCCTAACCATAAACCTAACCCTAACCCTAACCCTAACACTTATCCTTACCCTAACCCTAACCCTAAAGCTATCACTAACACTAAGCCTAGCCCTAACACTAACCCTTACCCTTACCCTAACCCTAACCCTAAACCTATCACTAACACTAACCCTAACCCTAACCCTAACCCTTACCCTTACCCTAACCCTAACCATAAACCTAACCCTAACCCTAACCCTAACACTTACCCTTACCCTAACCCTAACCCTAAACCTATCACTAACACTTACCCTAACCCTAACACTAACCCTTACCCTTACTCTAACCCTAACCATAAACCTAACGCTAAACGTAACCCTAACCCTAACCCTAACCCTAAACCCGAACCCAAACCCTAACCCTAACCCTTCCTCTAACTCTAACCCTAATCTCAACCCTAAACCTAACCCTAACCTAACCCTAACCCTAACCCTTACCCTTACCCTAACCCTAACCCTAACACTAACCCCGACCCTAACCCTAACGCTTACCCTAAACCTAACCCTGACCCTTAACCTTACCCTAACCCTAACCCTAAACTTAAGCCAACCCTAAACCTAACCCTGACCTTAACCCTTACCCTAACACTTAACCTAACCCTAACCATAACCCTAACCCTAACACTTACCCTTACCCTAACTATAACCCTAAACCTAACCCTAACCCTTACCCTAACCCTACCCCTAAACCTAACCCTAACCCTAACCCTAACCCTTACGCTAGCCCTAACCCTAACCCTAACCCTTACACTAACCGTAACCCAAACCCTAATCCTTACCCTAACTCTAACCTTAACCCTAACACTTACCCTTACCCTAACCCCTACACTAAACCTAACCCTAACCCTAACCCTTACCCTAACCCTAACCCTAACCCTAACCGTAACCCTAAACCCAAACCTATCCCTAATCCTAACCCTAACCCTTACCCTAACCCTAACCCTAATCCAAACCCTAACCTTAACCCTAACCCAAACCCTAACGCTAACTCTTACCCTTACCCTAACCCTAAACCTAACCCTAACCCTAACCCTAACCCTAACTTTAACCCTAATCCTAAGCTAACACTTGACCTTACGCTAAACCTAACCCTAAACCTATCACTAACCCTAACCCTAACCCTAACCATTACCCTTACCCTAACCCTAAAAATAAACCTAACATTAACCCTAACCCTAACACTAACCCTTACCCTTACCCTAACCCTAACCCTAAACCTAACACTTACCCTAACCCCTACCCTAAACCTAACCCTAACGCTAACCCTTACCCTAACCCTAACCCTAACCCTAAACTTAACCCTAACCCTAACCTAACCCTTGACCTTACCCTAACCCTAATCCTAAACCTATCACTAACCCTACCCCTAACCCTAACCCTAACCCTTACCCTTACACTAACCCTAACCATAAACCTAACCCTAACCCTAACCCTAACCCTAACACTTATCCTTACCCTAACCCTAACCCTAAACCTATCACTAACACTAACCCTAACCCTAACACTAACCCTTACCCTTACTCTAACCCTAACCATAAACCTAACGCTAACCCTAACCCTAACCCTAACCCTAACCCTTAACCCTAACCCTAAACCT